>JARHVA010000310.1:2402500-2480000 GCA_037957365.1 Torreya grandis
AACCATCTCCTCATGCTTGCACCTATCAAGTAGTATCCCCCACTAGTCTAAACTAGCTAGCATAAGCTGAGGTAGTTGGTACCATAAAATTAACTAAGGTGGATGACTCATAATGTGATAGTACCCCATATAAAATATCATGGTCTATGACAATAATCATGGATCCCAACCTGATCTCTGCTAATGTAGTACCTATAAAATAGAAACCAAATATACATTAGATCCTATGTATGTATATCTAAAATCATATGTCTATCATAAAGAACAATGCAATTAGTGATCTATGTCAAAAACTTAATAAATCAAAGCATTCCTTATTAGTGCCAGTATTACTGACCATGATCTCCTTATCTGCTCACCCTCTAATCACCTCCTCTATTAGGAACCTCTGTACAAGTGCAAAAATATGAGCCACAACTAGATCCTATTGTGATCCTCTCCTTAGTGGCATCTCTATCAGCCATCTATGTCTTATAATTGCTATATGATTACCCTTTATGACTACTCATGCTTATGTCACTTCTCATTTATAGTGTTTCTATCTCCTATGAGATTGATCCAACCACTATCACCCATACTATGGATCTTCTCATGCATCCTCATGTACAACATCCACATCTATAATATCTCCATCACTAGGCCTCATTGATTCTTGATACCTCACCTGCCCTATCCATGGTCTTACCTATCAAGGCATAATCATAGGTTTCTTGGTAGGTACCCCTATGCCTCCTCTCCCTCTCAACTCTCTAACATGCCATGACCAATACAATATCACTACTAGAGGGGCCATTTGATGTGGTAGGTTTAATTACCTGAGTACATAAGCTACTAGATGTAGTTTCACCCATGACGTATAATGGTTTGTGATCTAAATGTATGGGAAACTAATCACAATAGTCACCCAAGATGACCATATGAAAACAAGGTTAGTTTAAGGCTGCCATATTATCTACCCTCATAATAATATACAAAGCTATAATATGGGGCATGATATGCACTACATGATCATACCTCCATCTTACAACCTAAGGTAACATAACATCTATTACATGGGGAGACCCTACCAACCAATACATAGGTAATATCTCATAGATCTATGCACTTATAAAAATGATGGGGCCTATCCTCTTCTACCCCTGGGTTAGCATCACATACATATCATGCATTAGTTGTACCCAAATGATAGAACCAATATCATATAATGTACCCTGATCCCAGATGGAATAACATAAGGCTATTATGTATAATGATACCTATTATTCCCAAAATCTAGCACTTGTTTTTATGGACAACATATCAACCATTTTGGTCTTGTAGGCCAAAATGCTCTCTTCATTTCTTTCAAAATGTTTTGAGCAATTGTTTTTTTCAAATATTTAAGCCTTTTTAGCTAAGGAAGTCACGGTTTAATAGGTGGGCTTTCTTCAAAGGAAGTTCAAAACACTTAAGGATTTTCCTTAGTGTTTTTAGGATGGTTCGATGCCCAAGTTCAACCAAAAAGAATTAATGGTGGGCTTCAAACAAATAAAATGAATCACTTTAAACCATTGAACCATTGAACCCCACCTCTGCAAGGTTCAAAGGTTCAATGATTTCAACAAGTTAAACGACTTCGGTGGACTTAAAGAAATGAATCCTTCGAAGAGATAAGATTGAATCATTAAACCCTTGAACCTTGAACTAAAATGGTCCAAAGGTTCAAGGTTCAATGAGTTTAATAAGTTTGAAAGACTTAAAGAAAAGAAGGAATCAAAGAGCGAAGATTAAATTGTTGAATTGTTGAACTTTGAACCAAAAAGAGTTCAAAGGTTCAACGAGTTCAAAGGTTTAAAAGACTTCGGTAGACTTACAAAATCCAAAAAGTTTAAAGCTTTGAAGAAATCAAAGAAACAAGATTGAATCATTGAACCGTTGAACCTTGAACCAATATGGTCCAAAGGTTCAACGGGTTCAATGAGTTTAATAAGTTTGATGGACCTAGAGAATGAAAGGCTTCAAAGAAAGAGATTGAACTGTTGAACCATTGTCCCTGAACTGAAATGGTTCAAAGGTTCAAAGGGTTCAAAGAGTTCAAAGTTTGAATGGAAGCTTCGAGTGAGAGGATGAAGTGAAATATTCCACAAAGAAGTTCAAATAAATGGTTCAGCCAAAGAAGAAAAAGAGAGCGAATGCGGCCCTTTCTGGAATCAATGAACCATTGAACCTTTGAACCAAAAGAGTTCAAGGTTCAAAGAGGTTCAAAGCGACTAGTGACATCCCCATGGATGTCAATTTTAGGGTAATAGAATAGCTGTTGATTTTCAAAAGAACTGAGAGCAAGCTCAATGACCAGCCCAAAAAGGAGCCAAAAGAGCTAGCTAAAATTGAGAAGATAGCCCCAAGAGCTCAGATTACTAAAAAGAGATAAAAAACAATAAGGAAAGATAAAGAAACTATAGGAAAATAAGAAATATCTATAGGAGATTTATTTCTAGTAGGTGGAATAGTCCACCAGGTGGATGCCAGGGAACATAAACATTAAAGGATGTAGCCTATTTTTCTTCATTGAGTAAAGGCAAATGGATAGTCATGCAAACATCATTAAGAAGACCAAACAAACCATGCTGAGGAAGGGACATTTGAAATAATTTATAATGCTAAAGTCAAGGCTAATGCCCTATTCTAGCATGGCTCTTTGATGGATATTTAAGGCATTCAATTTAGTATGGGACATTTTCATCAAAAGAAGCACCCAAATTCTTTCTTGGAATGATATATATTGTAAACTCCCATTTTGTATAAGGAAGCTCTCTTGGTTGTTAGAAGTGAAGCTCTGCCTAAATTGAAAGGCAATCTTAAGACTTTGAGCTTAGACTGTTAATCATATTTTGTTAAATGAATGAGAAAGCAAGTGACCTTTCAAACTTTGTGTTGGAATAAGCTTGTGTCATCTAGGAAATTTTTCTTATGTCTATTTCTTAAATACAGTCTTATCCATTTAATCAAATAAGCAGAAAAAGTGGAAGTAAGCTGGAAGATGTCCTGAAGCTGACTATAAGAGACTTTGTGCTACCATAATTGTCTTCAGTCTATGTTTTGTGTAAAGGATAATAGAGAACTTTGAACTCTCTTTATCCTTGGTAATCCTTTACTCTATTGTAGTTTTAGGTGCAGACTTTGAGCTACACTTAATATTGTTGTGTTTCTTGGTCCTAAATAGTAGGAGAGACAATGAAAGACTTTATGGTTTCATGTGGTTTTTGTTACTACCCAAGAAGAATCCTACTATTTGCTAAATATCAATTCTAAAAGAAGAGAAGTGCCTTTTCAGTAATTCCATCAGAATTCTCCTCTGCTCTATGAACATCATCTCTAAGAAAAGAGAGATGGATGGTATGATTTCACCCCTATGTGTATTTTTAGCATAGATGCTATAATATATAATAATTTATAGGGAACCTCCCCTTACTAAGAGGAGAGATTTATCTCCTTATGATGTGGTAGACCTACACATTTTGTAGATTAAATCTCCTTATGTTGTGGTTGATGTAACCTATTTTGTCATCGGTCAGCTAGTGACAAAATATTCACCCAATAGTTTTTGGTGACTCCACTGGGGATGAACAAGTAATTTTGATCTTTTTCTAGTAGCTCCATGCCAACAATTTTTGGTGACTCCATTGGGGAAGAAAAATAAATTTAAAGCCTCAAGCTTCAAATTGAAGTAGTTCCAATTCTTTTCTTTATCCATTTTACACTCTGGTAGATCCTCCATAAACACGAAGCTAGAGAGCTCTAGGTATTGTTGACCTTGTATTTGAGCTTGTGCAACAAAATAATTATGACATTTCCCCTCCACAAACCCACCTTCAATGAACCAAGATTTTTCCTCCTACAAACATCAGGTCTCCAATACCAGGCAAAACTTATCTCTTTCCTCTGCTAGAAGAGCTTTATCCATACATATCCCATAGAGATTTATTATCCCTCCTTTCAATAGCTATATCATGGCAGTACAAGGCCCCTGGGGTAGTACTTTTGGTCCCCTGAATCTAACCCCACCTCTACATGAGCTACCTCATAGCTCAAGGAAAAATTTCCCCAAGTTTTATGGTGATGGGAAGGTTCATCCTGGCATTGAATATGAATATGTTGTAGTCAGACTATTTGTGGAGACATTGCAAGGAACTGCTAAAGACTGGTTTTATCATCTACAAACACAAATAGTAACTGATTGGAACACTCTCAAAGCCAAATTTGAGGCTAGGTTCAAACCTACAGAAGATGCACATGCCCTGTTAGCTTAGCTTACACAAATGAATAAGGAGCCTCATGAACCCATGAGAGACTTCATTGCCAAATTTGACAAGCTAAGGAATAGGATTCCCATAATTACTCAGCTGACACCTGAGAATCTCAAATGCTTCTTCATCAATTTTCAACTTCCTGAAGTGAGTTTCTTATTGAGGTAGGCTGGCCACATAGACCTTACTACTACTCAAATTTTGGCCACTAAGGTTGAAGATGACCTTATCTTGGTAGGAAAGATAAGAAGAGATCCTAACAGAGGTAAATATTCTTCATCTTTTGAATATTCTTCTACATGCACCACTAATCTGATGGTGCAAAGCTAACAAATGAATTGCTAACTCTCAAAAGGTAAATGCCACAAGGGATGTCTACTCCTCCTTCTTATCAAAATATACCAAGGAGGAAGTTTCCCAACTAGTCATATTAGGGCAATGCTACCAAAAATCAAGGGTAACCAAATTGCCTTCCTCCCTCACCAGGGAAGCTTGCCATTGAGGTAGTACCAGTTAACTCAACATTTGGTTATCTTGAAACTAAATCTGATTTTTATTTCCAACCTGAGTTGAAATAAGAAGATGATGTTGATCTCTTTGTAGAGAACCAAGAAGAATCAGCTAGTGACTCCAACATTGGTTTCCTAAATTACTAGGATCAATCTAGAAGTAAAGGTGAAGCGTTTGATGGATGATACACTGTATTTACTAGGTCCCATAACTAATCAACTCAACAAGCTGATAAAAGAAAAATAGGGGAAGAATATCAACTAGTAATTTCAATTGTTAAATGAGGAACTGCACTACCTTTCTAATCAAAGGACCCAGTGATCACTAAAAAAGTAAGAACCTCAAATATTCCTTTACTTTTTGCTTCAAATTCACAAACCAGTCCTACACCCAGCAAAAACTAGATTGATGGAATGCCTTCCTTTGATTATAATTCATTTTAGTCATTTTATATAGTTGACCATGTTAATAAGACCAAAATTCAAATGTCTGAGTTTGAATTCTTGCAATCTAACCCAGAGCAATTGGATAAGTTAGTTCAATGCATCAGGAATAAAGTTGTTCTTACAAGATAAGAAAATTTGAAAGCAACTTGTGGTCCTCCAAAGAACACACATACCTAAAATAATATTGTGATCACTCCTCCATCCACCCTTGGAAAGATAGAACTATTTTATGTCTCCCTGCTAATAAATGGTCATCAGCTGAACAATTGCATTATAGATTACAGCACATCTGATAATGTCATGCCTACCAAGGTGGCAAAATCTCTTGGTCTCATGCTAACTAAGACCTTTAGGAGATGTTTCTCCATGGAAAACAAACACGTGCCTTTGCTAGGACAAATCAAAGATACTTAATTTAAATTTGTGGCCTTCCCAAATAAGAGAATCAAAGTGACAATCCTAGTGGCCGACGTCCCAGCCTCCTATGGAATTCTTCTTGGACAAAATTTTTGTAAGGACGTTGGTGAAGAATTAAGCATTGACCTGTCTAAGGAAAAAATACCTTTCAAGGACATCATGCAAAGGCTACTCCCTAAGAAGGAGGCAAAGTATATTGTTACTCAAACTTTAACCCTTGAAGCTCAAATTCTATTTGAATCTTTAGGCATGGGTAATTACTTTTTGACTACTGAAGACATTTTTGTTTCAACAGATGAAAATTCCATAAGTGACAATCCAAAAAATTTAGATAAAATATTAGAAAAATTGGTAGGGTGCAGTATACATGAAAAAAGATCTTCTCTTCCTAATATATAAAAATCTAAAAGAAGATCAAATTTTAATGATATTTGGATTCTAGAATTTGATGGCAGTAATGTTTCAACTAATTTTGGAGCTGGAGTTGTTTTAATATCTCCTTAAGGAGATATTTTTCCATATGCATATAAGTTGCAGTTTAACAACACCAATAACACTAATGAGTATGAATTAATGCTACTTGGATTAAAGGCTACTCAAGATAAAGGCGTTAAAATCCTTCATGCCAAAGGGGACACTGAGCTAGTGGTTTTTTAGGTGAGGAACTTATACCAAACCAAGAATGAAATATTGTGACATTATCACAATCTAGTGTGGGACTACATTGAAAGCTTTGATGCTTTCACTATAATTGTTGTGCCTAGGGAATTTAACAGTCATGCTGATGAATTGGTCGTCTCTACAACTCTCTTGGTCCCTCACCAAGATTTCAAAGAAGATAGGTACGCTATCAATTTGGTCTTTCGACCAAGTATACCTGATAATGCTGACCATTGGTAGGTATTCAATGGTGATAACCAAATCATTATTTTCCTAAAACAAAGAGATAGCTTTGAAAAGCTTCAATTTGAAGGCAATGAATCTCCACCATGAGAATCAGCTCCCAAAACAAATTCAAAAGTTGAGGAAGAGTTCCTTCAGCTCAAAGGGAATAAAATTCCCAAAGGATTAGTTTCTCTTGAGAAACTTTTTGATAAGCATGATAGGTTTGTCAAAGAACAGCAAATGGATTCAAAATCCTTGAAGGATTTTGATCAAATCAATTTGAGTATAGAAGATAATCCAAAAATGGTCAACATTGGGAATTGTACTCCTGATGAAAAACTCAAATTTATTACACTACTTCACCATTATGTTGATGTTTTGGCATATTCATATGATGATCTAAAACCTCTCAGACCTAAAGAAATCAAGCACAAAATTCCTCTCAAGATTGGGTCATTTCCTCACAAGCAAAAGCAAAGGCAATACAACCCCAATATATCAAGCATGATTTTGTCTGAAATACAAAAAATGTTGAATGTAAGGATTATTTTCCTAATCCATCATTCCACCTAGATTGTGAATATAGTCCCTGTAAGAAATAAAAATAGAGAAATTCACCTTTGTGTTGATTTTAGAAATCTAAATTAGTCATCCTTAAAAGACAATTATCCCCTGCCCATCATGGATAGCTGTTATAGACAGTGACTGGCATTGAGATGTTATCAATGCTAAATAGTTTTTAGGATCTAATCAAGTAGAAGTTAGTGAAGCAGACCAACATAAGACCACTTTTACAACACCTTGGGGCACCTTTAAATATTACAGAATGCCTTTCAGCTTGATCAATGCTGGTGCCACATTCTAAAGAGAAATGAATCTTGCTTTCAAAGATGAAATGGGTAAGTTCATTGTGGTATACCTTGATGACTTGACAGTATTTTCTAAGCGTCGTCCTGATCATGTGCATCATCTACAACAAGTGATAGAGTGATGTAGGTAGAATGGTATTTCTCTTAATCCCAAGAAGTTAATTTTTGGAGTTACAGAAGGTAAACTTCTCAGTCACACTATGTCCCAAGAAGGCATAAATATCAACCCAAAAAGGGTCAAATCCATTCAAGATATTTCTCTTCCTACCAGTAAGACTGCAGTTCACTCTTTCTTTGGAAAGGTAATTTTTTTCAAAGGTTCATTCCTAAATTCGTAGAGAAAACTTGCCACATTGTTAATATGATGAAGGGCAAAGCCACTTTCAGCTGGGCTAAAGAAGGCAAGTTAGCATTTCAAGACATCAAGGAAGCTATCACCCATGCCCCAATTCTAGTTTGTCCTGATTACACCAAAGACTTCATGATGTATAGCTATTCTTCTGAACATACACTTTCAGCTATTTTGGTTCAATAAAACAAAGAAGGTGTGGAATCTCCCATCTCCTTTATGAGTTATCCTCTTAAATCTCATGAGTTAAAATACTCAAACATGGAGAAGCATGCATATGCTATGGTAAAGGTAGTAAAACACTTCCATTTTTACATCTTGAACTCACATTCTATTGCTTTGGTTCTTGATATAATAGTCAAGTCCATACTAACTCAGTAAGAGTTTGAAACCAAAAGGGACAATTGGATTGCCAAAATCTAGGATTTTGATCTCGTTATCAAACCAATGAAGCTTGTGCAAGGAAGGGGCCTCTTTTAATTAATTATTGATAACATACTAGAAGAGGTAGGGCATGAAGAAGTAGAAGTTGAAGACATGCCAATAGTTCTTTTTGTCACCACTACGAATGAGTGGTATTCAAATATTGCTCATTTCCTTACTTATGGTGAGTGTCTTTCTCACCTGTCTTGTAAAGAAAAGAGGATTGTTAAATTGAAAGCTTCCAATTTTGTTTTATGGAATAATGGTCTGTATAAGATGAATCTTGATGGGGTATTCCTTTACTATGTGGATAAAGTGCAGTAGAACAAACTTTTGGAGTCTTTCCACAATTTGGCTTGTGGAGGAGTTTTTTTGCACCTATGACTGCCCATAAGATTCTATGAGCTAGGTATTATTGACCTACTCTATTTTAAGATTCATACACTTGGGTGTGTAGATGCGAGTTGTGTCAATAGTTCATTGGCAAACCTAAGTTGTTTGCATTACCTCTCAACCCTATGGTGATAGAAGATCCATTTCAATAATGGGGAATTGATTTCATTGGTGCTGCAAATCCATCCTTGAGTGCTGGACATGATTATGTCCTCATAGCCACAGAATACTTTATCAAGTGGGTGGAAGCCATTCTAGTCAAGCATGCCACTTCAGAGGTGGTATGTAATTTCCTCAAGGAAAACATCATTTCTAGTTTTGGGGTCCCAAATAAGATTATAACAAATAATGCAACTTATTTCTCTTCTCATAAGATTACCTAGTTCTATTACTCTTATGGGATTATTGTCTCCCAGTCTTTTGACTATTATCTACAAGGAAATGATCAAGCATAATCAAGCAATAAGAACTTGGTTACCATTATCAATAAACTGGTAGATGATAATCAGAGAACCTGGCATAAAGCATTGTTTGATGCTTTATGGGAAGACAGAATGACACCCAAGAGGGTGATAGGTATGTCCCTATTTCAAATTCTATATGGTCTCGATGTAGAGATACCAATCACACTAGAATTACTAGCATTAAAGTTAGTAAAGGTAGTGGAAGATTCAACTTTTGAAAGTTCCATTGATAAAAGGATCATGTGCTTGACTAAGCTTAATGAGCAATGAACTATGGTGGTGGACTGAATTACTACGCATCAAAGTCTGGTGAAGAGACTCTTTGACTAGAAAGCAAAGATCTATAATTTTTAGGTTGGAGATCAAGTCTTACTGTGGGACAAGAGGAGAGAACCAAAAGGAATGCATGGAAATTTTGATTCCTTATGGAGAGGCCCATTTGCCATTCATCATTTAAATGGTAAAAATAGTTTCTTGCTAAGATATCAAGATGGAACACCATTTACTTTGCCTCATAGTGGGCAGCATCTGAAGTATTTCAATCCTTAAAGTATCAGATAAGTCTAGTTGTACGTATATACATTTGTATAGTCTTTCTTTGTTTTATGTTTTTCACTTGTTTTTGGCACTATTGGTTTTTGGCACCTTTATTTTTGGATAAGCATGACTCCATAACCCAATGGCATAGATGAAGGCACTGAGATTCTAGTTTCTACTGCCTTCAATTACTTCAATTTTCAATCGATAGAAGTTCCCCAATTGGAGCCAGCTGTTGTTCCAAAAATCCATCATTTGTTTTTATGGATAACATACTAACCATTTTGGTCCTACAAGCCAAAATTCTCTCTTTATTTCTTATAAAATGTTCTAAGTAGTTGAGTTTTTCAAATATTCAAGCGTTTTCAACTAAGGAAGTCACATGTTCAATAGGTGGGCTTTCTTTAAAGGAAGTTCAAAACACTTAAGGCTTTTCCTTAGTGTTTTGAGGATGGTTCAATGCCTAGGTTCAACTGAAAAGACTTAATAGTGGGCTTCAAAAAAATATAATGAACCACTTTGAACCATTGAACCATTGAACCCCACCTCTACAAGGTTCAAAGGTTAAACATGTTCAACAAGTTAAACGAATTCGGTGGACTTAAAGAAATGAAGCCTTCAAAGAGATAAGATTGAATCATTAAACCCTTGAACCTTGAACCAAAATGGTCCAAAGGTTCAAGGTTCAATGAGTTTAATAATTCTGAAAGACTTAAAGAAAAGAAGGAATCAAAGAGTGAAGATTAAACTATTGAATCGTTGAACCTTGAACTAAAAAGATTTCAAAGGTTCAATGAGTTTAAAGGTTCAAAAGACTTTGGCAGACTTAGAAAATATAGAAAGTTTGAAGCTTTGAAGAAATCAAAGAAACAAGATTGAATCGTTGAACCATTGAACCTTGAACCAATATGGTCCAAAGGTTCAACGGGTTTAATAATTTCAATAAGTTTGATGGATTTGGAGAATAAAAGACTTTAAAGAAAGAGATTAAATTGTTGAACTATTGAACCTAGAACGAAAATGGTTCAAAGGTTCAAAGGGTTCAAAGTGTTCAAGGTTCAAATAGAAGCTTAGAGTGAGTGGATGAAGTGAAAGATTCTAAAAAGAAGTTCAAAGAAATGGTTTAACTAAAGAAGAAAAAGAGAGTGAACGTGGCCCTTTATGGAATCGATGAACCATTGAACCTTTAAACCAATAGAGTTCAAGGTTCAAGGTTCAAAGAGGTTCAAAGCGACCAGTGACGTCCCCATGAATGTCAATTTCAAGGTAATAGAATAGCCATTGATTTTCAAAAGAATTGAGAGCAAGCTCAGTAACTAGCCTAGAAAGAAGCTGAAAGAGCTAGCTGAAAGTGAGAAGATAGCCCCGAGAGCTCAAATTGCTAAGAAGAGACAAAATACGAGAAGGAAAGATAAATCAACTATAAGAAAATCTAAAATATCTATAGAAGAGTTATTTCTAGTAGGTGGAACAGTCCACTAGGTGGATGCTAGGGAACATAAACATTCAAAGATGTGGCCTATTTTTCTTCATTGAGTAAAGGCGAATGGACAGTCATGTAAACATCATTAAGAAGGCCAGACAAACCATGCTGAGGAAGGGACATTTGAGATAATTTAGAATGCCAAATTCAAGGCTGATGCCTTATTCTAGTATGGCTCTTTGATAGATATTTAAGGCATTCATTTCAGCATGGGCCATTTTCATGAAAAGAAGTGCCCAAATTCTTTCTTAGAATGCTATATATTATAAACTCCCATTTTGTATATGGGAGGTCTCTCAGTTATTATAAGTGAAGATATACCTAAATTGAAAGGCAATCCTGAGACTTTGAGCTAAGACTATTAATCATATTCTGTTAAATGAATGAGAAAGCAAGTGACCTTTTAAACTTTGTGTTGGAATAAGCTTGTGTCATATAGAAAATTGTTTTTATGTCCGTTTCCTGAATATAGTCTTGTCCATTTAATTAAACAATCAGAACAAGTGGAAGTAAGCTGGAAGATGTCCTGAAGCCAATTGTGGGAGACTTTTTGCTACCATAAATGTCTTTAGTCTATGTTTTGTGTAAAGGATACTAGAGAGACTTTGAGCTCTCTTTATCCTTCATAATCCTTTACTCTATTGTAGTTTTAGGTGCAGAATTTGAGTTGCATTTAATCCTACTATGTTTCTTGGTCCTGATTAGTAAGAGAGACAATGAAAGACTTTGTGCTTTCATTGGTTTCTTGTGGTTTATGTTACTACCTAAGAAGAATCCTATTGTTTGCTGAATATCACTTCTAAAAGAAGAGAAGTGCCTTTTTAGTAATTGCATCAGAATTCTCCTCTATTCTATGAATATCATCTCTAAGAAAAGAGAGATGGATGGTATGATTTCACCCCTATGTGTATTTTCAGCATATATGATATAATATATAATAATTTATAGGGAAGCTCCCCTTTCTAAGAGGAGAGATTTATCTCCTTATGATGTGGTATACCTACACATTTTGTAGATTAAATTTCCTTATGATATGGTTGATGTAACCTATTTTTTCATTGATTAGCTGGTGACAAAATAGTCACCCAGCAATACCTTCCCATTTGAATTGTGACACCACACTTATGCTATCAAAAGTTCTATCAGGGCCTTTTAAATATCTAGAATGGCCAAAATATAAACATCAAACAAGATGACATGTAAATCATGATAAATCCTATTTTAGCCTATTTCCCATTAGGCTAGGGCTCATCTCTCTTCCTCTCCTCTAGCATATTACATATAATCAGAGTCATATTAATAGGAAGTCCAAGAAAGGCATAGATATATTCAAGGTGATGCCCACCTTTATAGTGTCCTCTTTCACCTCCTATCAAAAAGTGTTGGTCAGTCACTCCCATGATCCTAAGAACATGATAAAAAGATAAAAAAATTAGTGGGATATTCCTCATCCCCATGATTCCTCCAAACCCAAAAAAAACTAGCTGAGATCAAACCATGTTTGATAAATTATCTAATAAATCTAGTAGTCAAGATGTATCCACCAGGCACCAAAATCTCCATCACCTTTGTAAAATATCAAATAATAAAGAATGTATTAAATATTGATGTCATAATACTAAAATACATTCTTGAATATACTTTAAAAACTACAAATTAACTACTTCATCAGTATGTTTTTATTATTTTCCCTCATTTCTACACAATTGGCCTATTTGATGCTAAATCAGACCTATCATCTTTTTACCATACTATATCAGCCCTCTGGTACATATTCAACCCATTCTTATAAACACATTCATCTTATTTGATACTAAATCAACCCTTTATTATATCTGGCATACTATATCAACCCTCTACCTCATCGTTGGCCTCATTTAATAGAATGTATTAGCCACATAATATGTATTATATTAGCCAAAAGGTAATATGGTAGCCATTTATTCATTTCTAACTAGATCAGCCCTATGGTACATAGTTGACACCCCTAGTGATACTAAATCATCCCACTACTATGCAATCAACCACCTTGATTTCTCTCACCTTACAAACTAAGTCAATGGGTCCAACTTTATTCTTAGTTTACAATAGATTTTCAACCATTTACCATAAATGCCTTAGGTATTTATTGGTCTGATCCTTTCCTACCCAATACCCTATTCAACCCCTACTTTACCTAAAAAATTTCCAAGGTCATTTTTAGTATCTAGAATTTTCATAACATTTTTTTTATGCATTTAGCTTAATTTGAATGAAAATTACTCAAAAAAATTAAATTAATGTTTCATTTACTTGAGTTACACTCATAGTGACCGATAGGCATCCTCCAGACATCATAGTTATCATCTCCTCACCATGGTCATTCTCTGGACTCAATTAGGTCTCTTAGGAAATATTTTATCAAAATAATTAAAATAACAAATGAATTAATTTTGACCCTTTTTATATTTACTAATCAAAATTATTTACCTGTCAATTATTTATGATTAGATTTTATTTTTTTCTCATATCTTTATTTCTAATAGCTCTTTTCTTAACTGAAATATGTTCTAGAATCTTGACTTCATAGATAATGTTTCCACATATTACATGTATTTTTTTACAAAAAATTCAAATTTTCACTTATTTTATAGGTTTGCCTTAGGTTTCCTACATTGCACACCTTCACATTTATCTCACTTCCTTCCTCTTATACAACACTAAGGTAAGTAAATTTATATATTTTTCAATTTTTTCCTTTCATTTATCTTATTCACTTCTTACTACAATTTATTTATCTCATTGTTGTGTGTTACTATGTTCTTTTCCTGAATCACCATCTCATGTTGAAACCATGTGATACGTGATGAGATTTAAGTGTGGCATATGTATGCACACAATATTTTTAAACTTTATCAATTATTGATGCATTATCTCTTATAAGAACCCATCAATTTTCATTCTCTCTAAGTGCACACCTTAAAGGGTGCACTAGTAAAGGGGTAGGCAGACCATTATTACTTTGCAAAATTTTTGACTCCTATACCACCACTTGAAACTAACACAAACCTTTCTTATATACTTCCCTAAGATTTGACACCTCTATTACACACTCCTATAAATAATTCACCACCTTAAACAACCCCTACCTAAGCCAAAACCTCTTTTTATGTTTTACCAAATAAAGTCAGCCTTAGCCAACCCTGTACTAAAATATATAAGCAAGTTAAGGGATTAGGTCAGCCTTAGATGACCCAGACAAGGACCTAAATGCTTTACTAATTTAATCATATAGGGTCAATTGGGATAACTTTATCATCTAAAACTTTGGAAGAGTTTAAGGTTAGATCCATCTATATAAACACATTCATTTTTGCCATTTTAGAGAGAGACAAGAGTAAATCATTATTTACACATTTGTTTATCCAACATTATACTTGAGAATATATTATTTATGGTTTTAATAATACACTTAGATATATGAATCTTGTCTTATGGAAAAATTATTTTAGATTAATAGGAGAAGTCATGTAGCTTAGATATGACCTATCTTTGTTATCCTTACAAGCCACATAACTTATTACGAAGAACCTTGGCCAAGGGAGAGATCGAATCTCAACAAGTTCATCTTCAAAGGTAAGTATTATTAACTCTTACTCTTGTTTATTAAATTATATATATTTTCATTTTTTAGATTATATTTTTATCTCTTAATGTATTAGGATTACCTCTACATTGACTTGAGTAGAGTTTTTCTATGCATGTTTACTTTAATGTTTATTACCCCCATTTTATAACATATGCTTTTGTGAGCACTAGGTTAGTTTTGATTTACTTTGTTATTTACTCGTGAATAAGAAAACATAGGACCTAGATAGGGTTATCTCTAGCTGTTGCTTGACTAGAGGCTTTGAAACCCTCTCTAGTGATATTATTATGGTAAAATACCCCTTAGTTAGGTCTAATGGATCCATATTGGTCATGACCCTGATTGTCTAAATGTACCAACAAGCAAAAGAGCTAATGTGATTTATCTTGATCTAGGATTGACTTTTAGGTCATCCTTACTTTCCCTTATATATAGATATTACTTTGATTATCACATAATATGATTCTTGGTCATCAAAACTAGATACCAAACTCAATGAGAATCCCCTGAAGTTAAATAGCCTTATTGGTAGCATTAATAACTCCTTTGTATTATACATATATATAAGATAAAAAATAACATTATGCTTCTTTCTTGACCAACTAATTAGCCTTGAACCAAGGGAGAAATTGTAGTTCTAAGTAGACTTGTGATTTTGAATGTCACCAACCCAATCTTAATCTATATAGTTATTAAATTTAGCATCAATGCCTATTATATAGTGAATCCCAAAAATATTAGTACTTTAAATGGAGTGTAGAATCCATTTCGTTTCTTTCCAATGTAACTCATGTGGTTCCTACATAAATAAGACCATGTGCACTGCATATGAAATGTCATGTCTAGTTTGAGTAATATAAATGAGACTACCAATAAGTTGTTGATACAAGGTAGAATTAACTATAATATAAAGACATTAATCCTAAAGATTCACACTAGATATAAAGGGAGTTGGAAGTGGGTTATAGTCATTTACGTTAAACCATTAAATCAAATCAAGAGCATACTTGAGTATTAAAATAATGATCCCAAACATAAACTAAAAAATTTCAATCCCAAGGAAGAAATATAAAAAACCCAAGTCAATCATTGAGAACTTATTAGACAGATTAGTTTTCATTACTTTAATAGAGGATGAAGAACTCCTTATGATCATAAGGTCATCCATATAGAGAAAAATAATAAAAAGTGAGTCATCCTACCATAAAATGTAGACAATAAGATTAGAATGTCATCTAGTGAACCCAAACAAAAGAATAAAGGAGTCTATCTTGGCATACCAATCCTAAAAATATTGTTTGAGGCTATAGATACATTTTCAAAGTCTAAAAACTAATGAATAATCTTTCATAAAACCTTGTGGTTACTTCATGTATATCTCCTCCTTGAGGTCACTATGAAGAAAAAATACTCTTCACATCCATCTAATGAACACCCAAGTGATGTGCTATGATAATGGAAAGAGTGAGTTAGATTGATTTAATGTTTCAAATAGGGAAAAAGTCTTGATGTAATCAATGCTAGGTGCCCAATAAAATCCTTTCACAATCAAACATGCTTTGAAATTGTCTACATACCCATCTATAATAATTATTGTTTGATGAATCCATCTACTTTGAACAAGTTTTATTATCTTAGGAAAAAAGATCAAATATCATGTGTTTTTCCTAAGTAAGTAACCATACTCCTCTTCCATAACAATATCCCACTTAGAAGTGTTATATGACTCATGAAATGATTTTGGATTGGAATCAGATGTAATGAATGCATGCAGGACATTATAGAATTATGAATGTGTCTATCTAGTGTCTGATGGATCTCTAACTTAATGGCCAACACTTTTTGATGTCTATCTATCCCAAAGACATCCATATGTCAAAGATTCAGGAGGATATTCCTCATCATATAAAGAGTGTCTAGTAGTAGGAGGAGGTGGGTCCCCATCATTACTCTCATAATCAAAACTAGAAGAATAATTCAGATCATTAAGAAACTACTTAGGTAAATATGAATAATTATAATTATCATCAAATCCTAATGAGTCCAAGGAAGATGGATAAGTGTCAAGTGTGGATTCTGAAGGATAGCCATAAAAATGAACACTTATATCAATGAACATCTTATGAGTGGTGGGATGGAGAATCCTATATCCCTTAGGATATCTAATGACGATGTAAGGCTGACTTTGAGGTTATTTTTCATTACATTTCATTTTAGGAATACAGGACATAAAAGGATATCTAATCACTCAAAAGTGCTTAACCATGGGTTTTTGACTATTCCATGCTTCAAATGAAATGACTCATTTCAATGATTTATGAGGAACATTATTATGGATAAAACAAGCACATTTGATGGCTCAACATAATATTGAGGTGCAATAGATTTATAGTGTAGCATACAATTTATAATATTCTTCAAGGATCGATTATTACATTCTCCAACAATATTACAATGAGGATGGTATGGAACTATACATTGTAATTCAATCCCATTTTGAGTGTATAATTTCTCAAAATAATGGTTGACATACTCATCACCATTGTCTATGTGTAAAATATTTATGGATTTGTCTAATTATTATGTTTCAATGGCCTTATAGTTTTGAAAGTGATCAAAGATAAGAGGCTTATACTTAATAAAATACACCCATGTATAGCTTGAAAAATCATTAATGAAGGTAAGAATATATCTAGTCTTTCTAAATAAGAGATGTGAAAAAGGACTAGAAATATCACTATGGACTAGCTCCAAATTTTGTGTAACTCTTCATGATTTTCCTTTATCATACTTTTATTTAGGATGCTTACCACGTATGCAAACCTAAAAAATACCATCATTAAAATGGACATAGAAAAAACTTAAAACCATGTCATTACTACTAAGTTGATCATCAAGGTATAAATAGTTAATATGGAAAATTTTCTCATGCCATAATTTACTCACCCCATATGTATGAGTGACTAGCAAAGTAGAGGGTTGATCAAGATAAAATTGTGAGAAAGTTTACAACCATGACTAGTGATATAATTTCCCAACTGTTACTATAGAATCAATGTCAAATTCCCTTATAACCAAAAAATTAGGTGTGTTCAAAGCTTTTACCTAAACTGATGTGAGTGATTTGATAAATAGATAGGAGATTAGTTGAAAATGAGGGAGCACATTAGACACCATAAAATTTCCCATCAATTTCTTCAATAGATCCTCTCCCACTAAATGTTTTGGAAGTGTTGTCACCCAATAAAATGGAAGGCATAGAATAGGGATCCAAGGATAAGAAAATATCTTATTATGAATCAATGTGGTGTAAGGAACCATAATTAATCACCTATGTGAAAGACTAGGATGCAACTAAAATAAGGGCCTTTCCTTTACCCATTCCCTTAATACTATATTTTTCCTTGGAAGACTCCTATGTTGATGAACTTTGTTTGATTGAATCAAGGAGATTGATGTTATTATTTTCAAGCATCTTTATTATTTGGTCAATCTATTTATTCATACATTTAGTTTCATGATTCCCAATTTTCTTACAATATCCACATGTGAGCCTCTCTTGATTGGGTTTCCCACCTAAAGATGAGGTCTCAATTGATACTTTAGACTTGGCATCATTTTGATTACTCTTTATTTTGTCTTGGTCCTTCTTATTCTATTTATTCTCGTTACTATTGGAAGCCTTTTATTTTTCATGACTCACAATTAAGTCATGTAATTTAGAGGACTTTATTATACCCATTTTAATAAAATTATCTTTCTCTCAAGTCAAGTTAGTAGTAAAAACATCTGAGGATGGCATGGTCCATATAGCTCCAAGGGCATTATTGGTGGTATGAAAGGTATAAATGAAAACATAAGATTTAAATCCAAATTTGGAAAGGATTGAAAGGATAAATTTATCATCTTTTTTGTCTATGCCACATAATTTCAACTATAACTTGAGTGATTTTAATTTGGTGAAGAAGTCATGTATAGTGTCAAAGTTGTCTTCAATCAAACTGATGAGTTCATTCTCAAGATCATTACCCCTCATAATATCCTACTTCCCAAAGAGTTTTTCTAGTATGGTTTAAACATCATTAAGATTATTTTCATTTTTAATGTGAAATAAAAATTTAAGATAAATTAATAGGCATTATAGACCATAGGCCCTGTCCCATTTGTCAAACCACTTTACCTTCTTTACATTAGGAAAAGAAAATACAACTACCCCACCCCTCCCCTCGGCCACATTTTTTTTTAATATAGGTTCAATTTTATAATCCCTAAGAATAGATCCAATGTGTATATCTTATAAAAAAACTCCCACTTTAGAAAAAAAGGTTCCTAAAAAGTAGTTTCTTGCTAAAAATTATGGGTATTTGAAGTTCTTAAAAAAATGTCCATCTTGTAAAAATTTAGGACCCAAATTTTCAAACAAAAGTTAAGACCCCTTGGTTTGGTTATGACCAAGGTATAAATTTTGGAAGTAGATAATAAGGAAGGGGGGTGAATCATTAGACAATAATGCACATTCAATTCCAAACCCATTCCATCATACATCAACTTGATCTTGCAATATAATCATGAAAACACATACATCCAAACCATGAACAAGAGCATACATCACATGCACACATCAACTATGTGAGAAACCCTCATGGAGGACTAAAAATTGAAATATTGAATATATTAATATAATAATAAGATCCAAATTTAGTGAGACACCCATCCCACAAGGAGATATAACCCTTATCTAGCTAAAACCCACATAATTAGACTTTTGCAAGCTTCACCTTACAAGGAAGAACCAACCCCTAGGTAACCAAGTACCCATTAAAATACCTTAAAACTCATATCATCTTGAAAAAAATTTATTACTATTTAACTGATGATTACCTCCTTTTATTTCACTCTTCACCTTTCAATCTCTCTCAAATAGCCTCTAGGGATTACTCACTCAACTAGCCTTTTCTAGGCTTAGTAGGTCTAATGACCTAAGCATCCTCCTTTACCAACTTGATAATATATTAATGATTTATCTTATTCACCCTATAATCTTACTTAATTACTTATACCTTCCATTTAAAATGTTCTCTCCTTTACTTGGCTCCACACCTACTCACTCGCACAAAATTATCCAATTATGCCTTGTGCATATACAACTCTCTTCCTATAACCCTTATTGGTTATAAAAGATGATTGTAACACTTGTAATATGTCTCTAAACATGTTACATGTGTGAGACACTCAACTCCATAGATCATCCATAGTCCTTAATATCAAATCCTTTGTTAGGCCTTAATGGGTCCTAAAACAATTAGGCCTTCAAACCCACATGTTATACTTACAACCACTTGGACCATATTCATCTTCTAAAAAATATTTAAACAAATAAAAAATGCCTAAAATAAATCATTTATCACTCACACAAAGATTCATAACACCTATAACTTCAACTCACACCTTGAACCTAGAAATTAGGTCTTCTCACTCTTTTGGCCTTGATACATAGAAAACACTGTCTCAAAATTTTGAAGAAAACACTCAGATATTTCACATATAAATATTATTAGGTAACATGGGTGGAACCTTTAGGACCTATAAAAAACCTAAAAATATACTATACACCCAAAATAGGCTCTAAGGACTCAAATCATCTCTCTCAAAATGACCACTCAGACTAGTCACACATATTCAAAGCATTTTGACTCTCCACATCTGATCAGAGACAAACTATGGCAGCCAATGCCTTATTATGATACTTTTATACTTATACAACATCTCCATACTAATTTTTTTATTAAAATATTGACATAACACCTTCAACTGACCTCTATAAATTGCCCATGTAGACTAGTTATAGCTTCTAAGACTTAGTTAAGAATGTTTAGACCAAAATCACACTTTTGTCAAAACACATTTATATACAAATCATGACATTAGGGTCATTATACATCTCATTAGGGTCCTTAATTCAACCTCTAAAACTACAAAATCTTCTTTGAAATAAGCTCACTCAGAACCACCAAACACTATTAATAACTAGTCAAAAAACTTTGACTATCTACAACATCCTAAAAACACCTTCAAACATTAATATCATATTCTCCAATTGTAATTTTGATTCAAAGAACTATTCTCACTATATTTGGTTTTGTTGTCTTGTCTCACATAGAGTAGTCACTTTATGAGCACTATCTTACCTATGTATGAGCATCATCACGACTTGACAACCAAGGGATTATGAGGCATAGATCTCAAATAAATACCTCAATTAATTATATCCATCCTTACTCACATTTAACTCTTCCCTAAACTCATATTCATTATGACTAGATTTTTGTCACTATTTCCACTATTTGGCAGAGTAGTGATAGGACAACTTTATTTCTCAACATGATCAACATAGTGAAAATAAATTGAAAAAATAACTCCATGGAACTCAATATAAAGTCTTGACCTTCAATCTCTAATGACTTATATGCATTGACTCAATCAACCCTACCTATAATACCAAATTCTTTAGGAATAAGCTCTTTTTTATACCTTTTTCTCATTGTCTCAACACACCACTACCACCTATAAATTATTGGAGGAGTCCTCTACACCATTAAATAGTAAAAATTGGTCAACCAATCCATTATAGGTCCTTTCTATAAATTTCTTTCCAATCTCTCCACTATAAGGGTTTATAGAGGACTTTAACTAGTTTACATTCTTAACTAATGTTCATAAAGCTTTCTACTAAAAAAAACTAAAAAATAATTATAAAACCTTAATATGTCCATGTAATACCTCTCCCAAAAATATTAGATCACCATACAAAGTCTACATGTGCCAATGAGCATCATAAATTTCTTCTCGGGCTAGAACATCTTCATTCTACATGCACATGTGTCCTTACAACATTGTTTATTACTTTCTTTTCATCCTTAAGACCTAAAACTTGGTAAAAAAAATTCAACCAACCTATTACACCTCATTCCATGATTTCATGAGCTCTTCCATCTTATAATCTCACCTTGATTCTTCATTCAAACCTCACTAGGTCACTATGCACAATAGGTTTAGGATTGCAAGTCAAAGTTGGATACACAAATCACTTGGATGATTTTTATAATAATATCACTAATTTAGGAACATGTAATACATATTCATGCTAATATCCATATCTATTAACATTATTTTCCCTATCCTTACCATGCTCAACACACTAGGTTACTAAGCCTATGCCACTACGCAAGGATCTTAAGCCTATGCCAACACACTAATCATATAGTGACATCACCACTTTGTCATTACCATTTAAATCAATACACACATGAAATAAAGCCTTTGAAATCAATGAAAAAACTCTTTCCAATAATCACCCCCTTTTTCATTGATGGTAACCTCTTCTTCTCCTTCTTCCCCTTTGCCATTAATGACAAAGTAGACTAAATAGCCACCAAGCTTCCCTTAATATCATGTATGTATTTAAATACACTTTTAGCTACTCAATATACTTCATTACCTTTCATGCATATGAATCAATTTTTTACCCTTTGACATACACCGATATTAAATTGGACTTATATGATCCTTGGACCTATTTACCTACAAAACTCAGAATATCATTTTGCTCATGCATGAAGATTCAACATATTTTCAAAACTATGACTAGGTTTGATCAATTCATCATATAAAAATTCTTTAATTATCATCTCTAGTATATATCTATATATATATAGAATGACTAAAGCATCTTACATATTCTTCCCCTCACATCATACACATATCTCTAAGCCACTCAATATTTTTGAGTTAGATCACTTGACTCCAAGTTTCACCTGGATCATGACATATTCAATAGGTCTCCTTTAGGATTGCAAAAAATTATTTCAAACACTTTATATCCTTGGATAAATATGAACTTACAAGAAACAACTTATACAAGATCCTTAAGCATTCAAGCATCTTTCTCTCCAATATCCTTAAGCCATCAAGGCTCCAAACACCTCAAGGTAACTTCTTGGATAACACATAATTAGAACCCTATTTTAGATGACTCAAAACATGTCATATTAATTTTTTTATCATATTCATTTCATTATCAACATTCCAAAACATCCCTTTGTGACCTTATGAGGTCACCATGACCTCCTTCATGAAAGTATACATAAAAATATGATGCTACAGGAAACTTCTCACCTTTAGAATATTGTGAATTCCTTCATGGTTTCTTCAAGGCATACATAACATGAACATAAGTAATAAACGATCCTAAGATCATCCTTCATCTCACTCTGCATCTCATCTTCATTATAATAATAATATGATAACATATTCCTTCATGGACACTTCTATAGACTCCTCTTCAAGATCCAAAGAACCTTGTGATGCTATAAGACAATTATTACTATCAAATATTCATGAAAACCCTCAAGGAATATAAAATATGTCAACTCAATCTTAGAATAACATATCTGGGCCTTCTAAGAAACCATGATAGTCATAAATCCTTCATGGATTAGAACTTATGGAAACATAACCATACAAGTCTATGGGTATAGACTTCACTAAAGTAGACCTTTTTTCATAACCTATCTTCATTATGATATTCAAATAAGATAAAACCAATAGGTTTCCAAGAACTCAATTATTCTCATATCATTCTACCTCTCATGGAACCATTCATCTTCTTAGCAAAGTATAACATGCATTACTATTTGTTAATGTTCTTCAAACTTCATTCCACTATTCTCCATCTTGTATTTTATCTCCCTCTTGAGCCAACAAGACCACCTCACACAAATTATAATAAATTCAATAAGGTCCTTACAATATCAACTCCTTACCTTTATACTTTACAATCCATCAAGATTCAAAACACTATGAAACACCCTTACAGAGAACATGCAAATAATACTAGGTCTGAGAGACTTTATTCATTTTGAGGAACCTCTAATACACTTTGACATCTTTAGATATGCAATTATAAGATCATAAATATGTCATTCTCATATCATCTATATCCCTTAAAACATCATCTCTTAACCATAATGGTATTGGTCTTAAAATACCAATCTTTAGCTCACAAACCATTTTCCTAAACTTGTCATCTTGGATGCTACCTTGTACTCAAACAAGCATTAAAAGTATGAAAATCACTATAGGTAACATTTCACATTATCTATAAAAATATAATTGAGATTTATATGACAAAACTAAGTAATTATCACCATTAACACATACCTTAGGGTTTATAGACACCAAACCCTCAAGACACAGATTTTCAATTCTTAATCTTAATATTTCATTCAAATAATAAAATAATCATATAGAGAACATCTATAAGAGATACAATACATCAGTAGCATCTTCAAACATTTGAAAAATCACCTTGATCTTTTGAGATAACCAAATAACTTACCTTGTCACATAAGTTTAACAACAATAAAATCCTTCACATAATCACCTTCAATGAAGATTTTATTGCATAATGAGCACTTAAAAATCATTATTAAAGTATGAATAAATGCTATATTGATCCATATATAATAATCCATAATTATAAAATCAAAACATAATCAAATGACAAATTATAATCCCTTATTACTCTTCTCATGTTTACTAGGAGGAAACCTAGTCAGCTATAGTCAAATTTGTCCCATATTTATTGCACCTATACAAATGTAAAAACCTTCTAATCACTTTGGGTGTATTTTTCACTGAGTCCACTTTAGATTTGCTTCTTACCTCATATTTATTTGACTTCATCCATGACTACTAAAATCCATTCTTTGCAAACTATTTTCCTAAACAAATCCATGCTACCATTTTCTTCTAACACCTTCACATGTGCAAATGATGACATCATCAATATGTCTACTTAGCCTAATTTGACAAGAAAATAGGGATGAACTATTACCTCCAAAGTCTTCTTATTACCTCTATAGGTACACAAAGCATTATTGGCACCTAATATGACCTCTCATATCATCCTCCATGCCCTCCAAGACCTTTACTATTGTCATACACTCACAAAACATCCTCTTGACTTCTTTGTCTATGAAAAAAAGACATTAACACTCCATGACCTCATGTATTATTTAGAACTCTTTAGTTGGATATTTTCAACTCAAATAATAAACATGAAAACATGCTCATACCTTTAATACTTCATGAAGATTTTGATAGACCTCAATTAGGTCTCATTCTCCAAGATTCTAATTAAACCATTGCCTATATTTCTTCTTTCATGTTAGCTGATCAAGAGACCAAATTAAATAAGTTCTATCATTCAAATCAAGATTGATCTTGGATTTGGATTTAGAATATTCCTTATTATTCAAGCTTGATATTACCAATATGTAGACTAATATGAAAACATCAACTATGATCTTCACAAACTTCTTTATCACTACAAACAAGATGTATATTGTCCTCATCACACCTCAAGCTACTTAGGATCACCTATACGATGTCAATACTCCTCCAAAGGTCTAAATTTTAAAATAAATATTAGAATTATATATTGAGAGGGGGTTAATTAAAAGATAATAATACACATTTAATTCAAAAACCATTCCATCAAACATCAAATTGATCTAACAACATGATCATGAAAACACATACATCAAAAACATGAACAAGATAATACATAAAATGAACACATCATATATATGGGAAACCCTCATGGGAGATAAAACCCACCAAGCCCTAAAATATGGACTAAATTCTTATAATAACAAAATCCAAATTTAGTGAGACACCCATTACATAAGGAGCTATAACCCCTATCTAGCTGAGCACCCACACAACTAGACTTTTAAAATATTCACCTTGAAAGGAGGAACCAACCCTATAGGAAACCAATCACCAAATAAGATAAATTGAAACTCATATCAACTTGAACACCTATTTCTAATATTTAACTAATGATGACCTCTTTTGTTTGCATTCTTCACCCTTTAATCTCTCTCAAATAGCCTCTAGGGCTTACTCACTCAACTAGCCTCTTCTAGGCTTAATAGGTATAATAAACTATGAATAATAATTCCACACACATTAAATTTGTGGTAAAATACACTCAATATGTTGGCCATATTCCTTAAGACTCAAACCCTCCATTAGGCCTTAATTAGATGTAAAACAAATAAGCCTTCAAACCCACATGATACACTTGAAACCTCTTAGACCATCTTTAGCTTCCACCAATGCTTCAAAAACATAAAAAATACCTCCAATATACCCTTTATCACTCCCAAAAAATATCCATAACACCTAGAACTCCAAATCATACCTTTAACCTAGTAATTAGGTTTCTTCGCTCTTTAGCCCTGAATACACAGAAAATATATCTCAAATTTCTAAATCAAACATTCAAATATTTGACACACACACACACAGATATATATATATATATATATATATATATATATATATATATATATATATATATATATATATATATATATATATATATATATATATATATATATATATATATATGATTAAATCACATTGGTTGAAACTTAAATACCTTTTAAACACCTCAAAATCCATTATACACTCCAACATGGGCTATAATCACTCAAATCACCTCTCTCAAAATGACCATTCAGATTGTTCATACATAGTCAAAATACAATCAAAGTATTTTGATCCACATCTTATCAGAGATAAAATATGAAAATAAATGCCATATTATGAGAATTTGATACTTATGAAACATATCCATACTCATTTTTCTTACAATATTGATAAAACACCTTCAACTTACCTATGCAAATTACCCACTTAGACTACCTATAGCTTATAAAACTTAGTCAAGAATGTTTAGAATAGAAGCACACTTTTATCAAAAAAATATTTAAAAAAACACATTTATAGACACCTCATGACCTCAGGGTAATTATAAATCTCATCATGGTCTTTAATTCAACATCTATAACCAGAAAATCTTCTTTACAAGATCACTTAGAGCCACCAAACACTACCACTAACCAGTCAACAGACTTTGACTCTCTACAATATTATGGGAATAAATATGATATATAAACATATTAATGTGGTATAAAAACATCCTTATAACACATTAAAACACTAATATCATATTATCCAATGGTAATTTTCGTTTAGAAAACTATTCTCATTGTCCTAGGTTTCATTGTCTTATCTCACACAGACTAGTCACTTTGTGAGCACTATCTTACCTATGTATGAGCATCATCACCACTTGAAATAAAAGGTATTATGAGTCATATATCTAAAAAAAAAATACCTCAATTCATTATATCCTTACCTAATCACTTATAACTCTTCCCTAAACTCGTATTCATTTTGACTAGCTTTTTGTTGTTTTAGTATTTTTATGCTTTTTCTATGTAATTTAATTAACTCCTAAAAACAAAGTAAATATAAGGTTTAGTGTTACCTAGTGATGAATTTTGGTTTTGAAACATTAATCAAGCTTTTTGTAAATCCTCTTTGGCTGGGGAGGAATGACCTACAAATCATACTAACTCACAAAAAAATGGATTAATAGAAAAATAAATGTGTTGCTTAGTAAGAAACCAGTCCCAAGAAGTGGCATGCTTCCTTATATGGATGCCATCCCATGTTAAACATTCAAGTTTATAAATAAACATTAAATTAAAAATATATATATGGATAGGATGAAAATAGACAATGTCAAAGATAACTTAATCTATAGCAAGATTAGTCTGATGAAAGTAATTATCCCAAAATTCAGTTATAATATCAACATCTTCTCGAATTACAGCTAATTATTCATTAATGTATTCAAAATTACATATAAAATCCATAATTCAAAGTCCTATAACAAATTTAATGTCACTTTGATCGATAAATAGAGGTTGAGGGACTATGAGAAGATTAAAGATGCTAATAGAATCATGTACTAATTCAGGCAAGGTAATCTACATGAAAAGATAGATTTTTAGCAAACTAGAATGCAAATTTAATAGATACTGAAGATGCAAAAATAGAATTTTTATTGCTATTTTTATATTTTACCAATGATCGATGATGATCTTATAGGATTGATGTCAATTCTATAAGATTAACATCGATTAAGATGAATCGATGTCCTTTTGTGTAAATGTGCTAAACTATAAAATAGACTAGAATGATGACCTAGAAAATTGATAAAACAATCAAAACCAAATGTAAATAAATACATAAAGATGTAAAATATAAATAAAGCATAAATATGAAAATAATACTAAACTTGGATGGTTGAAGATGTGTAGATAAAGAGATGCCAAAATAAGGTAGATGGCCTTCAAAAATCACCCGATAATGTCACCAATCAAGTGTTCTTCAAAGTCTAAAGATGCTAGTAATGTCTATATACAGATTCAAGACTAGTTTGGATAAAATTTCATAGTCAATAATGGCTTCTTTCCTTTCACATTCATTCCTCTTAAGCAATGGAAGCTTGTTGTATATTTATGGATCAATATCAATCTGGGAGAATTAGTGTCAATCATGGAGGATCAACGTCAGTTAGCCAAAAGTCTGTGAAGTTGAACTAAATGCCATTCTAATAGGTTGTTTATGGGGTAAAGGACGGTTAAATTTTTTTTTGATTTTGTTAGGTTGTTTTAACCATGGGATAGGTTTTTTTTTTAAGATTTTACAATTAAATGGGAAAAATGAAGTTAATTACATTTTAATCATAGTAATTAAATCAAATTAACCTATGTGGTAAAAGTAAAAGGGTGGAGTGAATGTAATTATTTTAAATAATTATGAAAGGGGGGCAATTATGTTAGAAATAACATAATAATATGATGACACACCAAGTTAATATGCAAGGGTGTATAAAAATAGCATCTACATTTGCCCCTTTTTATGGAGTGGTATGTAATAGCAAGCCACAAGACAAAAACTATAAGGTGTATTTTTATGATTTTTCAGTGTGATTTAATTAACTACTAAAAACAAAGTAAATGTAGGGTGTAGAGTTACCTAGTGATGAAGGTTGGTTATGTACCATTGATCAAGCTTTTGGGAACTCCTCTATACCTGGGGAGGAATGAACTGCAAATCACACTAAGTCACAAAAAAATGGATTAATATAAAAATAAGTGTGTTGCCTGGTAAGAAACCAATCCCAAGAAGTGATATGCTTCCTTATATGGATGTCAGCCTATGTTCAACATTCAAGTTTATAAATAAACATGAAATTACAAAGATATATATGGATAGGATGAAAATAAACAATGCCAAAGATAACTTAATCTATAGCAAGATTAATCTGATCAAAGTAATTATCCCAAAATTTAGTTATAATATCAACATCTTCTTGAATTATAGCTAATTATTCATTAATGTATTCAAAATTATGTATAAAAGCCACAATGTAAAGTCCTAGCTCAAATATAATGTCACTGTGATCAACAAATAGAGGTTGAGGGACTATGGGAAGATCAAAGATGCTAACAGATTCATATACTAATTGGGTAGGGTCATCTACATGAAAAGATAGATTTTTAGCAAACTAGAATGTAGATTTAGCAGATATTAAAGATGTAAAAATATACTATTTAAGGCTATTTTTATATTTTAATAGGGATTGATGATGATCCTACAGGATCGATGTTGATTCTATAGGATCGACGTTGATTCAGATGAATCGATGTCAATTTTATGTAAAAGTGCTAAACTATAAAATAGATTATAATGATGGCCTAGAAAATTGATAAAATAATAAAAATTGAATGTAAATAAATACATAAAGATGTAGAAGATAAATAAAACTTAAATATGAATATAATAATAACCTTAGATGGTTGAAGATGTGCAGATAAAGAGATACCAAAACAAGGTAGATGGCCTTTAAAAATCACCTAATAATGTCACCAATCAAGTGTTCTTCAAAGTGGAAAGATGCTGATAATGTCTATACATAGATTTGAGACTAGTTTGGATAGAATTTCATGGTAAAAAATGGCTTCCTTCCTTTCACATTCATTCCTCTTGAGTAATGGAAGTTTTTTATATATTTATGGATCAATGTCAATCTAGGAGAATTGACATTGATTACAGAGAATCGATGTCGATCAGTCAAAACTCCATGAAGTTGAACTAAATGACATTTGAATGGGTTGTTTATGGAGTAAAGGATGGTTTAAAAAATTGAGTTCGTTAGGTTTTTTTAACCATGGGATAGGTTTGTTTTTATTTGATTTGAATATGTTATGGTTAAATGGTAAAAAATAAGTTAATTTCATTTTAATCATAGTAATTAAATCATATTAACCTATGTGGTAAAATTAAGAGGGTGGGTGAATGTAATTATTTTAAATAATTATGAAAGGGGGGCCATTATGTTATAAATATCATAATAATGTGATGATGCATCAAGTTAATACACAAGGGTATATAAAACTAACATCTATATTTACCCATTTTTGTGGAGTGGTATGCAATAGCAAGCCACAAGACAAAATTTAAGGTGCCCAATGCCCCTATTTTATTGTGAGAATGTATTCCCCCTCAAATCAAGCATCAACAAGTGAGACAAAATGGATGATGGGTTTGAGAAAAATGGAATAGATAATAAATGTGGGTGAGGTAAAATGTACAAGTTAAAGATAGCTAATGACATACAAAAAATATGGATGGCTTCAAGTGAATTCCAAGTTTGTACTTAATGGGATAAAAATTAATGTAGGTAGTAATATCGTAAAGACCAAATCAAATAACAAAATGCCATAGTTAAAACAAGTAGGCTTACAAGAAGGCTATCAAGAGAAAAAAATATAAAAATAGCAAACCAAAGCAATTGGTGTGCATGTGGTGTATGTGTTACCTATATTTAAATGTGTTCAAGACAAAATACACCTTAAATATCTTACAAGTGGAAATATACCAAAAAATAAGGGTATGCCTTAAGGAGATTAGGGAATTGACAAGGGGTTAATTTCCAAAAATCTAAAGGGTAATATGACATGAAAATGATAGTTATAGCAAAGGCAATAATAAAAAGATGCTGAATCAAATTGAAAGCATGAAAAATGATCTAGAAGTGAAAAGATCTAATCAATCCTGGGAAATCAACATTGATCTATAAGAATCAATATCAATCCACAAATTAGTTCAATCGACATTGATCAGGAAAAAAACTATAAATAACTCACTAGAAGTACAAGAAGGTTCATTTAGCTATAAAGTGGATGAGATATTTATAAGCAAAATTTAATGATTTTCAAGCGTTTAAAGATATGCACAAGATTATGGAAGCTAGCGAGAGTAGATGAAGATGATAACTTCACTATGAGGTAGGTAACCCATATTTTAGGTAAATTTGAATATTTTATTAATTTCGAAATTTTTTGTGTTTTATTTTTAGCTTTTTGAATTTGTATCAAAAAAGGGTAATTTAAGAAGTTTTAGGGGGGAAAGGGGAGGTAGTAGATTAGGAATGCTTGAGAAAAAGGGACAGAATTTTTGGGTGAGGGAATCAGCATAGATTAATTAGGATCAATGTTGATCTATGATGGATCAAATATGATCTATAAAGATCGCTATCAATCATGTAAGGATCATTAAAAACATAAAACTTAGGTATTTTACTAACAAACAAGATGTTGTTGATAGGCATGAGAGATACTAATGATGAGGGATAGGGTCCCTCCATTATTGGTTTAGTTATGAGAGTTTATGAGTGATGAGGACTAGGCACATCTAGATGTAGTGGATATGCCATTATCACCATTACCATCAGGATATCAAGATGATAGTGGCATTACTAGAGTAGTGGGATTATATCACTAACACATTTTGGCTATTGACTAGTGAAATGACAATCACCATAGACGACATCCACTGGATTTTGTGAGTACTAATTCTAGGCACTCCTATATATACCATGGATAAGGTGGGGTGAGTAGTAGTGCTAGTGAGATTATATGATGAAGATATAGTAGAAATCAAATTATTTACTAAGGGCTTCTCCTTCCATCCCTTATATGACTAGGATCCTTTAGAATGATTGGTTCTAATGATGATGATGCTATTATTGACTTGTTATGTGTTACTTGATTGTAGGGGAGGATATCTATCATGGAGCTTCACTAGTGTTATAGCAGACATGGTGGAGTTTTAGATAGTTTTTGCTTAGGCACCCATAATATAGGGGTATATAAATAGGGAGTTATAAGGCTGGCATACTGGGCATCACTCAAGATTTGACATTACCTTCATATTACATTGTTGGGTGTATGAGAACATCCATGTGATTCTTTCCATAGGGACCTTGTAGACTAGATTAAAGGAGATGGCATATAGTGTAGGCTTATTTTGGTTGAAGGAAGACCTTATCATTATACATATAGACATGGTAGTGTAAGATCTGGCACATTATAGACAATTTTTCAATGAGCTACAAATAGGGGATATTATTTGGAGACCCTATGTAGACTTCCCAACATGGCTTGGTACAGATGCATAGCTAGCAGATGTTACCTAGGAGTGATGGGTGTATGGATGGAGAATGGACCATATGGATCTATTTTACTTTGGTAGGGTTCATTGTTAGTTAAATATTTTATAGGATGTTCTATTGGCCCCACACTCATATAAGCAGGAGGATACAGAGCTAGATTGGCCAGCACCTAAGACCATAGTTATTTGGATGGAATCATTAGAGGAGCATGTGGCTACTAATTTGGATTATGGATTATAGATTTAGACGTTATGTTTTTAAATTTTGATAAGTTCTTATATATGTTGTGGATTTTTATGGATTAATGTAAATGTTATATATATCATGAGATGGTTTCATATTAATGGATTATGAGTTTGTATTAAGCTAAATAATAATTATGGATTTTAGTGATTTATTGCTATGAAGTTATGGATTTTAGTGATTATAGTTTATGGATTTTCTTGACATTGAATTAGACCATAACTAGAAAGAGAATCTTTCATACACATGGCATATATGTCCTTAGCTAAATTATAAGATATATTGACACAACCTTAGTTATCTTAGAGCTTCAACCTTGGTTTTCTATACTAGGACTATTATGTTTGTTGATGGGATAAGGAGGAATGTATTGCTTATTTTAGATAACATTCTCCACACCATATTTTGAAAGAAAGATTTATCTTTTAGAGATAAATTTTATGCCAAAAATTAGGTTGATCAATATGACAATCCTATAATTAAAAATCTGATCAATGCGGGAAGATTTCTTGGGATATTGCTTTTGATAATTTATTTTATTTCTTTTGTTGTTTTTTTATGGATTTAAAATGGCATAATTTGAAAAAAGATAAATGTGGGAATTTTTTTTACTTGGTATCCATCCTTCAAGGGAGTGGTCTACATTTTGATGGTTTTGCAAAACTATCCTTCAAGGGATTAGTCTATTATTTTGCCTTTATATATTTTATTACAATTATCCTTTTTGGGATCAGTTTGCTTATTTAGCCCATTTTGTTACTTTTACTTTTCATTGCTTAATTGATTTTGGATCCCAAAAATAGTAATGTGAGTTGACATAAAAAGATACCTTAGGATATTTTCCATGAACTCAAGACATGGGGTGATGGTGTTATCTTGGAAAACTAAAGGCTTTAGAGGAATAAGGGAAATAATGATCTGGGGTTTCTCCTGTAATAGGTGAAACTTATCCATGAGAAAATGCTATGACTAGAGCTAGGGTATTCATATTCAAGATTGGGGTTATAATGACTACAAGATAACCACATAATTTTCATATCATTATTGGGTATTTAGGATAGGGGAGATGATACTAATTTGAGATAAGCTAACCAAGATGAGTCAAGATCTATTAACTATAGAAAGGATGTAGATGTAATGTATTAATAGGTTCATGCTTTGGTTTACCATTACGAGAGGCCAAATGATATGCCTTAGATCCATATTTATGGGTTGTGATGTATGGTCCAAACCAATTAGGAGCAAATTTACCTTTTTTACTTCATTCCACATTAGTAACATGTTGATTTTATTTAAGCACAAGATCTCCAATATTAAATTCTCATTCTTTTACATGTTGATTATATGTGCATTTTAATCATTCTTGATAGACATGCAGGTGATCAAGGGCTATCACATGATGCTCATCTAAGAGTTCAAGTTGGGATAAATGTTTCTAATGAAAATCCTCTTCAGAAGTGATATCTTTAAGGTAAATATGAAGAGAAGGAATTTGGACTTCTAAAGGGAGTACAACTTTCATACCATAGACTAGGGAAAAATTAGTAATACATGTAGAAATTTGAATACTAGTTTGATATGCCCATAAGGCGAAAGGGATATGAAGATGCCAATATTTTCTAGATTCATTAATGACTTTGGTTAGGATTTTGACCAAATTTTTATTAAATTCTTCTACTTGACCATTATCATAGGGATAATAAGGTAAGGAAAAACTTAATTTGATTTTAAATAAGTCACATAGCGCCTGGAATTTCTTATTCTTAAAATATTTTCCATTATCTATTATTATTTTATATTAAAATCCAAAATGATAAATAATGTAATGATGGATAAAATCCATAATATTTTCTACTTAGTCAAGATAAGTGGTACAACTTTCACCCACTTAGTGAAGTATTTTGTAGCAGTGATAATAAAGCCATGACACTGGGAAGATTTAGGATTGATTTGCCTTAAAATATCGAGCCCCCACTAGGAGAATGGCTAGAGTCCCTTGCCACTTGAAAATATTTACCAGGGACATGAGATAAGTTTACATGTTTCTAACATTTTACACACCTCATAATGTATGTGCAATAATCTTGATTCAGACATGCTAATATTAACCTAGACATAAGATCTTCTTAGTGATTGTATAGCCACTAAAGTGTCCACCGTATGACCCATCATAGACTTCCTAGATGGCTAGGGTAGCTTCATGATTTTTTAGACAATGAAGAAGAATACCATAAAATCCATTCTTATAGATAACACCCCCCAGTATAGTTTAGTGGGTAGCTTTCTATTGGAAGAAATGCCTGACACCTTTGGATAGATAGGGAGGAGATAATCCTATAGACAAATAAGCAAATATTTGTGTATATTATGGCTCCTCCTAGTTTTCCTTGATATTATGAATAGATGGAAGATTAGTTCTTATATAGGGAGGTTGGTTGATTCGATGGAGAAGGAAAAATAGCTTGGACTCCTAAAATTAGTATGGGATAAAAGAGGCAAGAGATGCCATAGTATCAATGAACTTATTAGTTGATCTAGGAGTAGTTTGGATGGCATAAAATTCAAAAATAGATAATAGATGATTGGATAAGGTCTTATATCTTTGAAGGATATCATTCTTGCATTTATATACACTAGTAATATGATTGACCACTAGTTGAGAATCACCATAGATATTAATGGACCTGATTCCTAATGCAAGGGTATTTTGGAGCCCTATAATCAATGCTTCATACTCAGCCATATTGTTGTTGCAATCAAAGTATAACTTAAAATATAAAGGCATGGGAATAATTTGAGGAGAGATTAATATAATTCTTATGCCACCTCTTTATTCACATTTAGACCCATCAAAGAATAGATTCATTTGATATTATAGGACTAATTGGGAAGTGGATGTGATAGATTCATGAGGGAATTCACAATTGATTGGTTTATTATCACTAAGAGGTGCTTTAGCTAGTTGATCAACAATAATATACCCTTTAACAAATTTTTGGTGGAGAAATTTTAGATCAAACTTAGCTAGAAGCATAATCCATCTAGCCATCCATTGATTTTGGTAAGGATTAGAATGCATGAACTTAAGGGGATTAGTAATCATAATTAAGTAAATCTTATGGTTAAGTAGGTAATTATGAAGTTTAGAAGCTACAAAGACCAATGCTAATCATATTTTTTTGGTATGTGGATAATGTGTTTCATATTTTATGAGGTTACAACTTATATAATAAATATCTTTCTCTTTGTGATGCTCATCTTGATGGGAAAGTATAACACCTAGAGCATGATCTATAGCTGAGATATAAAGTAATAAAATTTGTCCTTCCTTATGTGGAGTGAGGATAGGAGGTGATAAAATATAGTCTTTGAGTATGTTAAATACTTCTTGACAATGATAATCCCATATAAAATGACTATCCTTCTTTAATAGATGGTAGAAAGGCCGACATTGATTGGAGAGTTATGAAATAAAATGATGAATAGATTGGAGCTTACCTTGTAAATTGTAAAGCTACTTAAGTTTGGATAGAGGAGGCATCTATAAAATAGCCTTGATTTTAATGGGATCCACTTCTATTCCATCAATAGAAATAATGAAACCTAGGAGCTTACCCATCAAGATGCCAAAAAAGCACTTTTTTAGATTTAGACACACACAATACTGGAGTAGATGATAAAAATATTGTTAAGTATAGATAGGTGATCTTTGTGGAGTTTTGACTTCCCAAGGAGGTCATCTACATAATCTTCAAAAATTTTATAGACTATGTCATGAAATATATAAGTCATGGCCTGTTGATAAGTGGCTCCTATGTTATTTAGGACAAAAGGCATAACACAATAGTAAAAGGTTCACCAAAGAGTAATAAATGTAGTTTTATGTTGATCTTCTAGTGAAATAAGTATTTGACTATAACCATAGAAACCATCCATAAGGGAAAACATTTCATGGCTAGCCATCAATCCACTAATTGGTCAATTTTAGGGAGAGGAAAATCATCTTTCATATAGGCAATATTTAAATCACAAAAGTTAGTATAAATGTGAAGTCCCCCTATAGGCTTAGTGACTGAAACAATGTTGGACATACACTGAGGATAATCAATGGGTTGAATAAAGTTAGTAGATAAAAGGCATTGTAGTTCCTCTTTTACTAGGAGTGCAATGTGAGGATGAATTTTATGGATTTTTTGCTTCACTGGCTTAACATAAAGAAAGGTAATGATGTTATGGATAAAAATTGTGGCATCAATACAATTATATCACTATAATACCAAATAAAGGCCTTACTATATTTTGATAAAAAAAGTGGTAAAATCCTAGTTTTCTTATGGATCTAAGGCTTTGATAATTTTAATAATCCTTCAGGTTTTTTGAGACCTAATATTAATTTCAATAGTGACTTAATTTAATATGCTATATTTTTTAGATGGAAGAGAATTAAGTAAATTAAATTTTCAGTGCCTAAACGAGTCAAAATTGACTCATCATCCTAACACTAAAAAATAGGAATGGTTGGTATATCATGCCCTATTAATTTAGGATATGCTAAGGGGATAGTTCAAACCTCACCACCATGGTGAAAGACAAAGGGATCTATGGAAATAGAATTGACTAAAAAAAGTAAGAAGGGATGGATATAGTATCACTAATCTAGGAAGAGATGTCGGATGAGGAAGATGGTTCTTCTTCTTCCAAAGATGGTAGAAGAATAAGTTTGGGGGTAGATTTATAATCTTTCTTAAAACCTAAGCCATGTTTTTCATGTGGTTTTTGAAAATATCCTAATGTGATATCATGGGGACCTTGCTCATATCTACCCATGCCAAAACATTTCCAGGTACAACAATAAAGATAAGTTTGCACAAATTGGGTATTGATAAGAAAGGAGAAATTATATATAAATGATTTAGCACAAGTACTATCATCAGGTTTTGAGGAATGAGCTCACCTAGGTTGGGTAAATACATGGGTTGTTTATTGAGATGGCCATATTCTATAAGAGTGGGTAAGGTGATTAAGGTTAATAACTAGTATTACCCCATCAAAATTTGTTTCATCAAGGAGTCAATGGACTCTGTAGTAGGTAATTTTGAAGCAGGGATAGTCGTGTTAGTCAAGGCTTATTTAGAAGATAAATATGGAATTATATCAGGCAAGTGTATTATGACATCACTTGGTAGATAGGTGGAGTTACTTGATTTAAAGGGATGAGTTTTAGTAGGGATGATGTGTACCTAGCCTTCATATTCATATTTAAGGCATCAATAGACTATGGAAGGTACACTTCACATCACATGAATCCATAGACATCCTAATAAAATGTTATATTGGAATTTTTCTTCTATAACATAAAAGAGCTCATGGAGAGTGTGATAACCTATGAAAATGGGAAGGATTATTGTTCTCATTGTGGGTGCTACCATGTCATTAAATGTGCAAAGAATTGTTGAGGATTGGGAAACAATGGTTTCTAGTAGCTGTAGTTGTTGGAAGGCATGTGAAGAAATAATATTAATACTGGCCCCATTATCAATCATAGCTCTTTTAATTCATGCTTTATTTATTTGAGCTATGATGAAAAGTGGGGGATCTTGATCTTCAGGTGATAAAGGAGCGACCTTAAAATTAGTAAAACTAACAACTGATACCAATTAAAGGGATCTTATAAAATACAACAAAGGTTGAGGTTCATCTAGTTGGACCTCAATAGCTTAGAGAGATTTTATCATTGCCTATCAATGTTGTGGAGAATTTTTGATAATCTCATATAATGACATCTTTATAGGAATTTGGTGGAGTTGTTTTAGTATGGAGATTTATACCAAATCCTTGGCTTTGACTAGGGTAATTCATGTAATAGAAACTTTTGGATTTTATTTATAAGGTTTAGGTGTATTAGGTGCAAAGGAACCTATAATTAAAACCTTAGATTTATTAGGATTTTGGTTTTGAGAATGGGTAGTTACATGGATGACATCAATATGTAAAAAAGGTGGATCTAAAGAGGCTACTGACTCCTTATCAGTTATGGGACTAGCAAGATTATAGATAGGTGTAATGGATGGAATAGTGACCTTTTTATTATGAGTTTGATCATTTAGATCATTAATTAAGAGGTCATCATCCTAGACTAACTATTAGATTATGGCCTTAAGGGATTTGAAATTTTTTGTATCATGTCCAAGTACTCTATGATATACACACATTTCCCTTTTTTTATACCAGGTAGATCTTTGAGGATGAAGGTTAACAAACCTTATAGGTGGTATCATAATGAGGGATGTATCCAATAATTATTTCAATATTACAACATAAGATATTTTCAAAGGGTCATATTGTGGTTTTATAGGGGTTTTGATAATGGGCTCTTTTGGCAAAGTATTACTCATTTGGTTTTATCACTTAGCCTTTATAGGAGGGATAAATTTAAGCTCTTTTCCTTCAGATTTCTATAATGGTCCCTTAACAAAGGAAGGTGGATATCGAGATTGAGGTGTAATTAAAAAAGGATGGGGATTTCATATTTTCCCACATATTTGACTTGATAGACCTATGATAGGGATAGAAGATAGATGAGGACCTAAAATAGATGATGAAGATGATATAAAAGGGATAAATCCTTTGTTATTTCATGTGTTAAGAAAAGAGAGAGGACTTGGACTAAGGTTTTTGACTTTTGATGTTTTAAAAAGATCAACTTTAATGTGAGGATGAGATAAGGCTTTTTTTAATGAAATACCAAGACAATTGTCCCAGCTATCGATGATAGGAGCTTTACCCTTTCCTTAGTATTTTTGGGGTAAGGAGGTGTTGTGATAGAGGATGGTTTTAGAGGGGCTTGATGTTCAACTCTAGAAGTATCAAGATGTTTATCTATGACATCTTGAGGAATATTTTCATTTTCCCTTTTAGGAGGTTCACTGCCAGAGGGTGAAGGGGATGATTCACGTGAATGATCCCATGTAATAAGATCAAAGAGCTCTACAGGGATTTTGGGACTAATTTTAATGATCTTAAGTTAACTCATATAAAAATCATCTCCCATAAGGAGATCTAAGACTGAAGGTTCATCTAGAGATTATTTAGGTAATAATTGATCATAGATTATATAAATCACATGAGTATCTTAATTTTGTGTTTCTCTAGGGTTAGTTTAGACTATGTTTGATGTGGATGGATGGTTTGGAAATGGTTGTTTACAAATATCTAAAGATTGGTTAGGAGGATAATTTAGGTTGTCCAACCAAAGGTCCCCCTTATCAATGACGTTATGTACCAATCATTTAAAGGATTGGCATCATTCTTTGTCATGTCCTATTACCCTGTGATAAGTAAAAAACTCATCTTCTTTATATCAATTGGGTTTAGGATGTGTATCATCGACTGGTCTACTTTGAGGGAGTTTATCTAATACCAAAGTATAAGTCTCTCTTATAGGGGTATATTTCTTAGGGGAAAATGAGTAAGGCCCCTAGGTTATTGCATTTGTGAGGTAGAAGACCCAATTGCTTAGATGTTGGAGGGGAAGAAGTTTTTATAGTAACTACATTTACTGTCCCTTTTGGTTTAGTATTATTTCTATTGCTTTTAGAGGGATAGATTTGAAGTTTTTATTACATAACTTAACTTTTCCCTCTTAAATTCCATGAAGATAAAGCTTATGGGCCATGGTAAAGGCTTCATCAAAAGTCTTAAAAGTTTGAATTTGTAACATGGATGATATATGTTTTACACAAAAATGTGAAAACAATTTAATTAATTCTATTTATAGAAAGGAAAAGGTTAGTTGGTTGATTAAGTTACATCATCGAGCCACAAAATATGATATGGATTCATCGTCAAACTGTCTAATAGCATAAAGATCCATGACAGTCACTTTTTGAGAAATATTGATCAAAAAGTGTTCCAAGAAAATATGGGCCAACTGCCCAAATGAAAAGAGAGAATGTTGGGGAATGAAATTATACCAATCTAATGTAGATCCTATTAATGATATGGGAAATGTTCTAAGTATGAGGGCATCATCATGTGATATAAGATAACACATGTGTTGAAAGGCTCTAAGGTGTTGTAAGGGATCTTCTTTGTTATCAAATTTAGCAAACTTAGGAAGCTCCCATTGTGAGGGATACGATGAAACAGGGATATAGGGATGGATGGGATCATTATAGATTTGCTCATATATGAGCATCATATTATGTCTAGAGGTGGAGGCTTACAAACTATCCATCATATTCATAAGGATGTTTATGAGGTCTGTCTGAGTATTATTCTAAGACACACTTTTTAAGACATTTTGTTGAAGGCGTTGATAACCTAGTAAAGAGGTAGACATACATTGTGAGGGAAGGTATCTTGTTGTAGTAGACATAATAGGTTGAGATGTTGCTACATATTATGGGACTTGTAGTGGAATATTTTGGCATGGGAAGAATTGTAAGTGGTTGTCACTGATTGGGATGAATCCATATACTAGGCAGTCGAGGAGACATAGTGCTAAAAAGGTTGGGTATAAGGGATTTATTATGTGTGAGAGATTTTATATGTGTAAGGGATTTGTTGTGTGTGAGGGATTTGTTGTGAACTATATTCTAAAGTTATTTTAATAGGTGGGAGACCTGAAATAATTGACACCACTAACATTTGGGAAGGTATAGTGGATATAGGTTGAATGGTATTTTGAATCTGAGTAATGAGGGTTGGAGAACTAGTAGATAATACAGGTGGTTGGTTTCTTAGAGATTATGTCATCTAGGTATTAAAACTAGATGGAAGATATTTGGTGTAAAATGTTACCATTTCCATGGTAAATTCTCTGGTTCTCTCAATTCCCTCAAAAGGCATCCCATACATATGTGGAGAGCCTTGGGTATGGGGGAAGGAGAAATATGAATCACTCAATTATGAAGGTAATAATTGAGAACAATGAGATTGTTGTCTAGTATTTATGCAAAGGAAGGATCTCCTTAAGGATAACATTATGGGAACACAATATTCTCAAAGGAATCAGGGGAAGAGGCGACACTAGGTTTATGTTCCATTGGAGAAGATGTAACACATTCTTTAACTTTTTTTATTGTTGTCTAGTCAAAACCATGAGATGGAAAATAAAGCAAACAAATTAAAAAAAAAAATCTTTTTGAATTATCTCATTTTAATTATGGATGAAAGACACACACACTAAAGTCATTCCAATTTTTTTTTCTCTTTTAACTTTAAGGTGTGAAAGGAAATATAGAAAAAGAAAAGATAACAAAGGTCCTAAGTAATGGTAATCTAAGGATGGTTTCAAGTATTTTTGTTTTAGTGCTCAAAGGAAATCTATATTGGTATTATTACATGGCTTGATACTTGGGGATTTATCCCCTCACATCACAATCCCACAGTTAGTGTGGGTGCTTAGCCAAAATATACAAATGGTCTATAGATTATACTCATCTAGAGAATTGAGTTGATCCTCCCCTTGGTGGTAAAATCCAAGTAGGATCATCAGGAAAAAGGTTACCATGAGGTGATTAAATCCCCATCAATTTCCTTATGTTGGGTGTTTATATGTGTTAATTGATATTGTGATTTGGGTTGTGTGTGGATAAAGTGATAACTACGATAGATTTCTACCTAGATTATTCTATGTGAAAGAATCTAAATAGGAAAGATGAATGCAATTTACTTTAACTTTTAAGAAAAGGAAATAAAATTTAGTCCTAATGTTAACATTGGATGAATTCACACAAATAAAGGAAAAGAGATCAAATTCAATGATTTTGAATTTAACAAATAAAAATGAGACTTAGGGTCCCACCAAGCATGTAAGAATGTTTTAGTATTTTTATGTTTTTTCAATGTGATTTAATTAACTACTAAAAACAAAGTAAATGTAGGGTTTAAATTTACTTGTTGATGAAGGTTGGTTGCACAATGTTGATCAAGATTGTGGGAAATCCTCTTTGGTTGGGGAGGAATGACTTGCAAATCATACTAACTCACAAAAAAATGGATTGAAAGAAAAATAAGTGGTTTGCTTGGTAAGAAACAAGTCCCAAGAAGTGATACACTTCCTTATATGGATGTCATCCCACATTCAACATTAAAGTTTGTAAATAAACATGAAATTACAAAGATATATATGGATAGGATGAAAATAAACAATTCCAAAGATAACTTAATCTATAACAAGATTAATCTGATCAAAGTAATTATCCCAAAATTAAGTTGCAATATCAATGTCTTCTTGAATTACAGCTAATTATTCATTAATGTATTCAAAATTATGTATAAAATCCATGATGTAAATTCCTTGCTCAAATACATTGTCACTTTCATCGGTAAATAGAGGTTGAGGGACTATGGGAAGATCAAAGATGTTAAGAGAATCATGTACTAATTTGGGTAGGGTCATCTACATGAAAAGATAGATTTTTAGCAAACCAAAATATAGATTTAATAGATAGTAAAGATGTAAAAACAAACTATTTAAGGCTATTTTTATAGTTTAATAGGTATTGATGACAATTCTATAGGATCAATGTTGATTTAGATGAATCGATGTTGATTCTATGTAAAAGTGCTAAACTATAAAATAGACTATAATGATGGCCTAAAAATTTGATAAAACAATCAAAACTAAATGTAAATAAATACATAAAGATGTAAAATATAAATAAAACATAAATGTGAAAAGTATATTGACCTTGGATAGTTGAAGATGTACAGATAAAGAGATGTCAAAATAAGGTAGATGGCTTTTAAAAATCACCTGATAATGTCACCAATCAAGTGTTCTTCAAAGTGGCAAGATGTTGGTAATGTCTATATGCAGATTAGAGATTGGTTTGGACATAATTTACAGTCAAAAAATGGCTTCCTTTCTTTCACATTCATTCCTCCTAAGCAATGTAATTTTTTTGTATATTTATGGATCGATGTCGATCCTAGAGAATCAACATCAATCATAAAAGATCGATGTCGATCAGCCAAAAATCCATGAAGTTGAAATAAATTTCATTTTAATGGGTTGATTATGTGGTAAAGGATGGTTAAAACAATTTTTGAGTTTGTTAGGTTATTTTAACCACATGATAGGTTTGTTTTTATTTGATTTGAAGATTTTATGTTTAAATGGTAAAAAAAATTAATTACATTTTAACCATAGTAATTAAATCAAATTAACCTATGTGGTAAAATTAAAAGGGTGGGGTGAATGTAATTATTTTAAATAATTATGAAAGTAGGGCCATTATTTTAGAAATAACATAATAATGTGATGATGCACCAAGTTAATACAGAAGTATGTATAAAACAAGCGTCTACATTTGTCACTATTTCTAATAACTAGCATATTCACAATATGACAACTTTATTGCTCAAGATGATAGACATAGTGAACATAACTTGAAAAAAAAACTCCATTGACCTGAATATCAAATCTTAACCTTCAATATTCAATTAATTTTATGTGTTGACTCAATCAACCCTACCTATAATACCAAATTCTTTAGAAACATTATCTTTTCTATACCTTCTACTCATTTTCCTAACATACCACTTCCAATTAAAAATGTTGGAAGATTCCTCTACACCATCCAATAGTCAAAATTGGTCAACCAATCCATTTGGGGTCCTTTTTAGAAAGTTCTTTCCAATCACTCCATTATAAGGGTTGATAGAGGATTTTGACTAGTTTAAATTCTTAATGAATGTTCATAAATATTTATACCTAAAAACACTAAAAATTACTTAGGAAAACTTATTAGGTCCATGTACCACCTCTCCCAAAATCCTTAGGTCACCATGCAAAGTCTATACATATCAATGAGCATCACAAACTTCTTCTCAGGATAGAACACCTTCATTTTGCATGCACAGGTGTCCTTCTAATGTTGTTTCTTGCTTTCTCTTCATACTCAAGACCTAAAACTTGGTAAACACAATTGACCCAACATATCACACTTCATTCCATGCTTACATGAGCTCTACCATCTTGTGATCCCACCTTAACTCTTCCTTTATACTTCACTAGGTCATTATGCATAATAGGTATAGGACTATAATTCAAACTTGGATACACAAAGCACTTAGATACTTATTATGCTATTATCACCACTTTAAGAACATGTAATAAATCTTCATTCCAAGATCTATATCTACCAACCTTCTTATCCCTATCCTTAACATTCTCAACACACTAGGATACCAAGCCTATGCCACTACACAAGGCTCTCAAGCCTATGCTAACACATTGATCATATTGTGACATCACCACTTTGTCATTACCCTTAACATAAATACACACATGCCATCAATCCTTTGACATAAATGACAACATAATTTCTAACACTAAAATACCATATGACTAGGGGATAATCTATATGGTTAGTTCCCTACCATCCCCCACCCCCTTGATGATGTCATTTTACACTTTGATGGTACTAAAGGAGGGATGTCACTTTATAAATTTCTTGATGAATAATTATGTTCCTTTATAGATAATATTTGACATATGCATGCACATCACAATGAAAAATGCAGTGTCATAATTTGGGAGGGTCAAAAATTGGAAGTGGAAAAAATTAGGTAGTGTCCCTATGCGAGGTAGAATATGATGAGTGTTTGGGTAGATTATATAATATCACATGCATTCAAGTAGGGGGTAGAATTTAGAAAGTGTTAAAGTAGGTGGTAGAATATAATGAGTGTCTGAGCAAGGCTTAGGTTCCAGTAGATATGTAGCGATCAAGTTTCAATGATGGTTTGGACACAACTTAGGTTCTAGTGGTAGTCTAAACATAACTCAAGTTTTAATGACTATATGAGCAACCCTCAGGTTCTGAAGAGGGTCCAACCAAGGTTATGTTCTAGTGACTATCTAGGTAGAACTTAGGTTTTGGTGACTATATGATTAGAGCTCATGTTCTAATGGATGTTCATGTAGTGATAAAAGTTTGTCAATCCTTTTAAACCCACTAAGTTCCCAAGCAAAGTTCAAGATCCACCAAATGTTCATACAAGGGTTAGAATCCACTAAATGTTTAAGCAGGTTTTAAGATCTAAGAATGTCTATGTAGGGGCATAATTCTACCAAGGCTTTAAAATGAAAAAAAAACTTTATATCTAGTAATACAATGAAAAAACCATAGAAGACCCACTGAGAATCTTAAAAAACCCAAAAATGGTTTTTCCTTCAAGTATCTTACTATGTATATTTGTGTAGATTCTAAGAAAACCCCTTCTAACTCTCTAAAAAGGGCCAAAAATGATTGTTACAAAGATAGGTCATGTTTACATCTGATCCTAGGGTTTTATCACCTTATAAAGTTAATGGAATAGACCATTTTTCATGAAAAATAGTGAACAAAATATGACATGAAAAAACACCTTTTTCCTTTTTTTTCTGATCAAAGAACCCCAAAATAAGAACAAAATCTAAAAAATGGTGTATCTATAATATATAAGTTCCAAGAATTCTAAATTTATGACATGAAAACTATAAACTCAATATTTCAAAATAGAATCCATGGCACTCATCTACCATAATCATTCTGATACTATGTCAAAGTGGGACATAATCAAGGATCAAGACTTGATAGACATGAATGCATGAATCTATATAACATGTAAAATGAAATATACAAAAGAGATATCCTATTGTAGAATCAAAATCAAACGTAATTAAAAATAAGAATTTTCATTATTATCATTATCTAAATATATTTAGGGAAGGTACATTGATAGAGAAGCAAAAAATAATGAAGAATTATAAAATAGGTTAAGCCATATTTTCCTAAATGACATAATATGACACCTAAGCAAGTAAAACATGTCTGGGAAAAACCTTATAATAGTATTAATAAACTACACTAACACCACCTCTTCCTAAAATAAATATTCAATAGAAGCCATAAGTTAAGGTACTAAATAAAGGGAAAACTTCAATTTTCATATCAACTCCTATCATAAAACAAACACCTTATACTATAAAAAACCCCATTTAATTTGATTCATTCAGAGATACACCTCATTAAATTTTGTTTTTAATTGTACAACGTGGCCTAATTCTTATAAAAACAAGGTAACACTTATTATTTGTTATTTCTCCCACTTGCACTCATAGTTTGTTGGTCTCAACACTCTCGATTTGAATCAGTATCTTACCTTCATATGAATTTTGAACTAGGTCCCATAACCATCACTATTAACTAAACCATGTATGTGAGAGAACACTTTGTATAAAACACTCAGCATGAAATTAGAGTCTTGACATACTAATTTTTATCTGATGTTGGGCTTGTTTAGTTCTCTTATCCTACTCTAGGATTTAATTTTGATATTCATGCCATTTGGGCCTCTGATACCTATTCTATCATCACAACCAAGTTATCATGATAAAATTTCATATAAATCACTTGCTCCCAAAGTGGAGTTATGTCACACTTTTTCATGATATCTGATCCTTACTCTCTCACTCTCTTAGCTCTCTTTATCCACTTTGGGGGGTCACCTTGATTTTTTTGCTATTTTAGGCTCTAAAAATTATCCCATCCTATTGACCAAGATCATATGATTCATTTTCATATTTTACACATGCCTCATTAAAAATCTTGATAAAATATTGTCATGTTTCTGAAATAGGTCTCATTGTAGGTGGATTAAAATTTCCTGATTCTATAGACCTAATTAGGATTCTAAACCCCAATTAGGTATATTGGGTTCTAATTTGCTTTCTCTAGTTCTGATTAAAGTTCTTGGTAGTGATTTGGTCTATATTATAAATTGGCTAAGTCTCATAGACTTAATTGGAATTCAAAACCCTGATTAGGTCTAGGGCATTCTTAGTATTCAAATCCTTAGCTAACCATAAGAGTTACCTCGACTAGGTCTTGTCACAATTTGGTAAGTTATCACCTTGCAAGTCAAGATTTAGTATCTACATAATTCATGGGTGGGGAATCTATGTAGTTATAATGAGGTACATTTACCAAGATAGGTCTCAGTGGATTTTGCCATGGAGAGTGCAATGTTAGTCTAGGGAAAGTCCCCATCTAGGTTAAGGATTGATACCCAATGACAATTATTTAGTAATCATATTCAAGACCTTGATTAGGTCTCACGACCCCTATTTTGAATGATAGTAGTCCTACTCAGACTTGGAAAGTTAGATATAACATGATGCCTTTAGGCTAATAATAAGAAATGAAAATTAGGGGTTCCAAAGCCAGATTGAGACTTGGGGAGACCCACTTAAAATAGAAACATGCCACATTGACCTAATTGGTATTTTATCCCTTGATTAGGTTTAAAAACATTTAAAATCCCAATTTAGTTTTAATCTAGATTTGATCCATGATTAGAACTATAAAAATAAAAATAATAAAAATTTGAAAAAGTACATTTAAAAAGTGTTATGTGCCTCCCAAAAGCCCAATTAGGTCTAGGAGGCCAATTTTTGAGCTCGAGTTGGTTTTTAGGGGATATATCTCACATCAATTGTCAATTTTTGAAACTATATGAATATCTAAAACACCTAGCGCCATCTTGATCGTAATGATGCCCTCAATTTTGTCCAATTTTGACTATGTAAAATCTTGTTCATGTTTTTGTATTATGTTTTACTATTGATATTTTTAATTAGAAGTTTATTTTTGTATTTTTATAAGATAAGGGAGAAAAGTGGTTGGAAAATTAGTTATTGAGTGTAATTAATGCCTTTGACTATGTTTTGGAGGTAATTTTAGTTTCCATTTAAATGATGATTGTTATATATTACCTAAGATCAATTATAACATAGATTAGATATTTATTACTCCCAAGAGTGATATTTGACCATCCACTTTGAATTATAATTTTCTCTCCCTCTCCTTATTTCTTTCTATTGTAAATATTTAAAAAAACATGTTATTCAAGACATTATCAATTACTAGAAGTTGTGGGGATTTACTAGCATTATCTGTACATGTGAATGGTCATGGTGTTACTTTTATTATCACTTTATCCTTCCTTAGACTCTTTCATTAGCCTCATTGGTGGTTTTGCACACACTAGCTAAGTGAGGGTTAATTTTTTTGGGCATTTGTAATCATGATGAATGGATTTTGCACCATAATAATATGCCTTTTCTTCTCTTTTTCCTTCCTCTTTTATCATTTCTCTCTGTTGACTAGGTTTAATATGGGTGAATACAATATATTAATATTTTTATATATCAATTAAAATATTTTCTCTATTACTGATAATTCATTGTTAAAATTTAATTTAATAGAGTGAAAAAACACCAAGATCAACCATAAACTCATTTTAAAAAACCTATAAATGTTGATTTTAATGATATGTGAAAATATGAAATGCATGGCCTTATTGTTTCTTAAAACACAATTAAAATCCACATAAATTAAATAACTAAACCTATATTCTCTCTATAGTTTTTTGAAGACTAGAACAACACTAAAATTAAGTTTGAATATTCTCAAACCACCAAGGGCCCCTTGATCATAATAGTCCACAAAAAAAAACTAAGTAAACCCTAATATGCCATGACTTATTAGATAAATACCTTGGAGAGGCCCACTCACAAGACTCCTCTTTGGAGAGATTGGATGGGATTCACCACCAAAAGAGCTAGTAATGATATATCATGCCAACTAACACGTTAATATATTGGCACTAGAAGGAGGGCCATGATCTAATTATTTCAAAATTTTCATTGGTTTTAAACCTTGTTTCCCATACTTTATGCTTTTCCCAAACTATTGTTTGATTGAAACACATGCTAATAGATTGGCACTATGAGGGAAGAATGGGATATTCTAAAATTTATTTATTTTGTGTCTTTATATCCCATATTTTATGTTTTTCCCAAACCATTAGATGATCTAAACACATGTCAATATATTGGCACTAGAAGGAAAGAATGTTCAAAATATTTTTAATCTATCACTTATTTAGCGTTCTAGCTATCCTTTGCACCTTCCCCACCCTGTTGTATGCTTAAAACACATGACAACATATTGAGACTAGAAGGGTATGAACAAATTATTTTAATATTTCACTTATTTTGTCTTATGGCCATCCTTTACACTTCTCCAAACTTATTGCATGATTAAAACACATGTCAACGTATTGGCACTAGAAGGAGGGCCTGAGTAGAATATTTTAGACTTGCCATTGATTTTAAAATTATCACCTCCTTTACAATTTTCCTAACCTATTATGTGATTGTAACTCACATAAATATATTAGAGATATAAGGAGGGTATTGATCAAAGTATTTTATATTTTTTATTGATTTTAAACTTGTCATCCATCCTTTATACTTTTCCCAACTCATTATGTGTTTTAAATTTAGGTAAATAGATTGGTGTTAGAAGGAGGTTTGATTGGGATATTATGAAATATACTTATGTTAGGTATTTTTAGCCTATCATTTATGCTTTTACCAACTTGTGGCATGCTTAAAATGCATGTTAATAGATTGGCTCTAGAAGGAGGGCTAGTTCACCAAAGTTTAAAAACAAAAATTTTAATGGATAATCTAAACTTAGACACATTATAGCCCTTGATTGAATGAATTTATAGGTCTTATGATTATAAAATTAAATTTTAAATATACCTGTGGCCTTAGCTTGGATTGGTAGGGGTGGCTACCCTATAAACATTTGAGGGCCTATTCATGACTTGCTTAAGAATTCTGATAAATTTTGCCCTAAATGCACACATGGTGGGATTCAAAATATATAAGACATTTAGGAATTTAAATATTCCATTATCTACACTCAAGTTCAACATGAATATGTGGCTTTTTATTTGTTTCCTTATTCTCTAGGTGAGGTCACATATGATTGGTTTCTTGACTTCCTAGATGGGTGCATTACCTTGTGGTCTACCTTTGAAAACATGTTTATTAACCATTTTATCATTCCCACTAATCTTATTTCCATTTACTACCAATTTTATACAACTCATAAGGATCCCAATGAATTTATGAGTGCATTCAACATTCAATTTCATTAGTTATATAGGAGGTTATAAAACCCATTCTTATAAATAGAGCTAGTTTCTATTGAAATATATCTAAAAAAAATTAGATCCCTTGACTATCATGCTTATCGAAATGACTCCCTCCACTCTCATATCTTTGGAATTTTCTTATCAAGAAGCTTTCACAATTGAAAAACAATCATTGTCAAATGGTTATGGTGCTAAACGATTTTATTTACTAGGATAGTCAGGTGTTTACACCTAAATTACTTCATTTTACTTGCATATAACTCATCCCATTGACCAATATATGTACTATAATAATATATTTCCTCATACCTATGATCAACCAATCCTTCCCATGACAAATGAGAACCCTACCTATTCATTTAGTGCATATAATCATGTTAATTCAACATCTAGTCAACATGTTATTTTTCCTTGTTTTACTGATCAAACATGTTTTGATGTTATTTCTAATCGAGTGCCATTAGTTGTAGGAGATGAGATTCCCAACACATAATGACTGAACTAGCCTATGAGAATGTGTTCCCAAGTATATAATTTGGGGTCCATGGATATGGAAGTGGGGTAAGTGGTAAAATGATCCTATTGACTGATAATGTACCATTATATAAGCATGAACCAATCCTTGATAGTAGTGATGAATATGAGTCTAATCATGATATGGTAATAGTTGTTTAGGATATATAATTACCTAAAATTAGATTATTAATGAGCTACCCACACAAGAAGAGGAATAATAATTTATAATTATCCAAAAGATAAAGTAGAAGAATTGGATCAATTATATGAAGAAGATGTATGTTATGCATCTAACACATTCTTATCATATGTATTTATTTATACACTTGGTAATCTAATTTAGGATGATATGTGACTCACTTGTAGAATTTTAACTCCAATCCCATTATTAGAGATGTGTGAAGTAGAAGAAAATGCTATTGAAATATGTTGTCCTTAAATATACCAATCCATTTTAAAAATATATCACATTAAATCACTTAGGCAGACCTTTTGGATACATTTATTTTACAAATTGAATGAATTTTGGGCATTTGACACTTTGTAGAAAAGAAGACATTTATGTCGATGCATGTTCCTACCTAGGATATAAGTGTCCAGAGAGATAGAAAATATGTATAGGTCCAAAACTAGTAGTGAAGGATAATAATTAGGTTTAGAGATTTTTTCATAGTATAGATGGTCTCATCATCAAAATAACAATGGTTGGACTAGGAGATAATAAATTAAGCATAAAGAGATAGTGAACACGAGCCTTTCGATAGAGGGAAGGTATAAAAGTAAAAGGTATATCCATGATAGGTATTTTATAAATATACAAGAATTAGGTACTATATAAATTATATTTTAGTATCTTAATTTACCTACCCCTTTAATATAATAATTAAATTATTTGTTTAAAGGAAATAAATTCATACCTAGGTGTGTATAATACACCTTGCCTTTGCACAAGCCCAGATTGAGTGCTTCTTTGGTAACTGACCTATAAATAAGAGCATGTTATAATATATAATTATTATATGAAATCTGAAATTTAAATAATTTGAAATTCTTTAATGTAGAAACAACAAGGTTAGGAGTACACTTATGTGTCAATTTAACCATCTTTCCTTTGGTAATTTGATTTAAAAAGATGCCTCATTATGAATCATTGAAGTTGAGATTAGGATAATTATAAACTTACAAGTGTGTGTGTGTGTGTGTGTGTGTGTGTGTGTGTGTGTGTGTGTGTGTGTGTGTGTGTGTGTGTGTGTGTGTGTGTGTGTGTGTGTGTGTGTGTGTGTGTGTGTGTGTGTGTGTATTGGAAGATAAATTCCCTCAATATTGGTTTAAAGGTGATTTGAAACATGACCATTGAGCTTGTTTCATCTCAAACATGTAACCCACATATATGCATAATCTAGTGAGTGTGGGTGATTTAATCAAATAACACTATATATCTAGTGAGGGTGGATGATTTGATAAACTTTGACCTATAATGTTGGTGAAGTTAGATTATTTAATAAAAACTATCTTATAAATTTGGTAAGATTGAGTGATTTAATCAACTCAACCTTCCAAAAGTGAACCAACTACTGCAATAGATTTTCCCAATAATAGTCTATAATAGTCCATCTTGGATATGATAACAATCCATAATAGTATTTGAAATATATAAAATGATTTGATTTTGAAATTTTAGGTGTCCTTTGAATGAGATATGCACCACATATATGTCTCAAGTTGAAATATGGGTATAATAATAGTACCAGTGTATAAAATATTGCCATAAATATGTATATGAATCATATAACTATGAAATCTAGTGAATTTGAAATTGGTGTAAGTGTCGATAACATGTTTATATAACATACACTCATTGAATATGTATAATCTAATAATTATTTTAATTATGGAGAAAATGTTTCCATAACATGCCCCAACTATAATTTGGAGATGTTGAGTACTAGTGTAAATGTGGAAAATATGTTTCCATAACATGCCCCCATTATAATTTAGAGATGTAAAATACTGAATAAGTGTGGAAGTGTTGGAAGCATAATCACTGAGAGGGGGGGTGGGTGAATCAATGTCCTTAATACTCTTTTACTTTCAATTCATCATTCATTCATTACCATTCATCAAGAAATATCAACCCAATGTACATAAGAATGAAGAAATATTTAATCAACCAAAGTAATGTATAAACAATCATAACACATCATATAAGTGGGAATAAGCACCAAACCAGCAAGGATCACCAACTCCTAAATTCATTAAGCACCCACATGGATATAGCAATCACCAACTTGCTAGGAGGCACCAACCCCCTTATTAATCAAGTACCCACTCAATAAACACTATGATGAATCAGAACCCACTCATCCACAAATTATTTGTACACCTTTTCCTTGATGCTTATCAACACCTAACTATGGTCTCTCTCTCTCTCTCTCTCTCTCTCTCTCTCTCTCTCTCTCTCTCTCTCTCTCTCTCTCTCTATGACATCTATGTCATACTCAATCTTCTCTCTTCTTTCTCTACACATCAACTACCTCATCATGACCTTATCAACATATTCAGGCCTCTTATATATATCTGATCATATATGATAATATCATAGACTTATGCTATGATCATATCCTCATGAAGGTTCTCTTAATCATAATTTTACCTCATGGTCCTCTCCTTGACACTCATGATCACATTTAAAACTACCTCTCACCCAAGAAAATATGTCATTGTGCAATAAGTCCTCTATCACCTTGATTAATTCACATAGGTATTGATATTGATATACATAACTCTTATTATATATTCATGACACCCTTGTTATGTTTCACATGCCCTCTTCCTTCTCCTCTTTGTCCTTTTTAATTCATTTTCACACATACCTCTCTAATTTGCACAAATAGACCTAAGTAGTCTTGATTTTATATAAGTCACTTACTATCACACACCTTGGTCAGCCATGGACACTTGAATACTTTAATTAAACTTAAAATAGGTAATATAATATGTTCCAATCATGAATCAAATTATATAATATGTTGGTCACACCTTAACAAGCTATATTCCTTCTTTTGTCTCATGGAGACTTATTAAGCCTTCTAAGACACACGTTGCACTTTTCCTTTAGTTAAATGCTTAAAAACTTCACATATAGTATAAAAACATCATATTAAACTAAAATATACCTTATAAAACTTTAATTTATGTCAAAAACACCTTTTAAGTCCAACCACCACTTGAAATCCTTCTCAAAATATTATTCACACTAGGCCTATGCACACAAAAACTTTGTTTTCAACAATTGAAGAATAAACACACTTTAAAAAAACCATAGGAAAACACACACACACACACACACACACACACACACACACATATATACCTCATGTCATTATAATAATAAAAAACTTCATTATATACTACAACTCAAGGTATACAGGCACACACGTTTCTCTACAAGATGTTTACTTTGAACTACCAACTGGCTTCAAAACATAGTCAAGGAAACATGAACTTATGACACCTGTTTTAACATACTCAATGGATTTAAATTCATAAAAATGGTCTTATAACATAATTATAAAAACATTAAACAAAAATATCGTAATCATTAATGGAAACTATTGGTATTGCAAACTAATTTGTTCAACTTCTCTATCACAATCCTTACTCAGCCAAACAAGCCATTTTGGCTTCAATGTTCCAACCTATTACACTAAATTATAGCATTATAAAAATAATTTATAAGAAATAAAATTACTATAAAAAAACATAATATGCATTACATGCTTCAACATAGGTCAAATATCTTCCAACTCATCACTATAACTTGTTATATGTGCACTAGACCTTAGCATACAACATTCATGTTTGCATATAGTTCACTGTCAATATTGTTAGACCAACATACCATTATAATATTGTGATGTATTTATGATTTTTCATTTTTTACTCAAATATATTTCACTTTGATACATATCAACCATATTCTCATAGACAATATTGCTCTATTGTTCATATTGGTCCTGTAGATAATTCTATCTTTCCATATGTCTATGTTCCATAGCCTTTAGACACAACCCTATGCTCAAAATTGAATTAAAAAATATTCAATAATGATATCCAATATATAAAAATATTAAAAAAATCCATCTTATGTACTCTAAGATCCATAAACCATTTCAATTCCATCTTCTTCATCAAACCATCTACTAAGGTTTGTTGTCATATTGAGTCTTTAACCCTTCATATTTATACCAATCTATGTTTTACTTATTTATTTATATAACCTAAAATAATCATGTATAACATAAATATATTTATTTTAATACCTTAATATCATTTTAAAACATTTAAATTACTCACCTTTTATGATTAATAACATTAACCAACTCTGCAACCAAACCTTGTTTGCCATTATGCAAACCTTCAAGGTACAGTCATGTTGTCTAATGTTTTTATTACACAAAAACATGTTATATAATATAAATAAATTTATTAAATTAATATTAAATTATTTTTAAAAATAACCTCAATTAATAAAATAGTAATTCAAACTTTCCAAATGAATTTTAAAACTGTTCTACTCAAACTGGGTTTTATTGAGTTTTATCACAGTCTACAATGGTTAACTTGGATAATAAATAAATTTAATTTATGGAATTTAAGTTATATATTACACTTCTATGTTTTTCACCAAGTATTATACTTCATCTTTTATTTTTATACCATTCCAAAATTATCAATATCTTGGTCTCTACATGCATTTCTTTACTCACTAGTTTCTTTGATTTTTACCACACTCAACACTGTTTAATTTGACCTGAAATAAATTTATTTGTATGGAAATTTATGAAAATAAACCAAATTTATGTTTTTACTCTCACTTTATATAACAAATTTACCTTTTACACCATACTAAAATTCTCAATATATTTGCCTATGCAAATAATTCTTTACTCAATAGTCTCTTTGGCAAGCATACACAGTTTGAACTCCAATGGTCATATATTTGAAAACCAACAGATATTTCTCAATACATAATTTTTTTGGGATCTACATTTATCTAGTTTATATACCAAATTTATAAGTTTATAAATTGAGATAGATAACTTGTTAAGACATCAAATTTGGAGGGCATGTTCTTGGCACATATGACATCATCTCTATATCACCATTTGACCACATTTGAATTTTTAGGTTCATATAATAAATGCAAAAATTTAATGATTCATTAATACCTTAATGACATGTAGTGATGGTCTACTTATTCTAAGCTAAGAATGTACATTTTCCTCTCTCCAAAGGACAAATTGTATCTTTAAAATCTCACCAAAATATCTATGAACCCCTCAAAACATCTTCTTGGTCCTCAATGCTGTGCATTCATGCCATACATCTTCCAATCCATAAAACTGACCTATTTTTCATTAATTCATCATGACATCATGCATATTGGTCATCAATTACAACTCTATTATCAATTACCATGCTCAAAAATCTGCCCCTTTTTTGTGGATGGAAAAATCACTCTTAGAATGTCTTCTTACTAATCTGAACTCCTTCATTCTAATATTTTTCCCCCTTTGAAATTAATGACAAAGGATTTTCCACTTCCATTTATCCTTAAATATGATATTAACAAACCATGCCAACACATATATAAAACATCATATATAGGCTCCCCTTAACACCATTATCATCTCTATCTACTTATTCTTGACATGACTAATATCAAGTTTAAAATATACTATCAACCAACCTGATGTAGACCTTAATGCACTAGCTCACCATAGAATCATACCTATTTGTTTTGATTAATTAATCTTATACCTCCATGCATCTTGAATTCCATATCTTTATTTGTGACATAATTTCCCATACATGAGATACCTTTGATGACTGATCAATACACCTCTTGCACTCATATTTAGCTCATAACTACCTCAGGTCTTCTCATCATAGTATTTGACTATCATTTTGAATATTTGAGATAAAACCATGTATATCTAATGTTTTAACAATCATGTCATCACCTTACCTAACTCAGATATTTTTGTAGACAAAGGGACTCCCCCTTAGTCTTCACAACATGTATACTCACCATCTAAAATTTCAAAACATACTCACACATTCAATCATACTAAGCATGCATCCATGAAACATATGAACCATTACATACCTTTATACATCTTGAATACATCTCATCTATAAACAAAAATATGGATAATATTCACCTTTATTTCCTTACTTGAGCTCCCCCATACTACTTAGTAACTTCAAACCTCATACAACCTCTTCTTCGAAGCTTCAACATAATATATTCATAGATCAATGGAGCATATTCATATTTGATTGCATATATATTCAAATGTCATCTAAGGATATTCATATCTCAATGTAAAATCTCTCAACATGTCATGTATAAACTCAAATACCTATCTCATGTAGCCTCTTTTTTAGAGATTTAATAGAACATCTTCTTAACTCGATGGAGTATCTTCATAGCTGCTTACACATATCTTTGGAGCTCAACCAAGGAATTTTGTAGTTCATTATGTTCTATGTCAAGTATTAAAAACTATTGCCAAAATTTTTTTACCAAAACTATTGATGGATTATCAAGCCTTCAAATTCTCTCTCAATAAAGAGACATTTGTTTGCCTAGATTCCTTGTCATATCAAACACAAACTCATAATTAATACCTTACAACATAGATAACTTGAAATACTCTCAAGATGAATCCTTCTTTGACTAAAACTTCATACTTCTATAGATAGATGAATGTCTCCATGAAGCTTAATGGAATCACCCCTTTACATAGGTAACTAAAACACCATGAAATCATGAGATTCCTAGATCTTTGATCCACTATTCTTAGCCATTTTAAAATCATTAGACTGATAGTCCTTATTTAGAATCCACTTAGGCTTGACTGAAGCATTTGAATCATCTAACTTTTCATCCTTTTTCTTCTCTTTGACTACCTAATCAATGTATGTATATAAACATGTTATTGACATTCTTTCACATCTCAATTATGCTCTACAATATCAAACAAATGACCTTGGCTTATGAGTTGATCATGACTCACCTCATCATCCTTCTTATTCTAAATATGATCTAATACAAAACACTCTTGGCATTCTACCTTTACAATTAGCTCACCTTGATCCATAGGCTAATCATGACTAGTTATCACATTATTTTGTATCCATACCAACATTTGTTTATGACTTGAGTACTTATTCAATCTGATCATCTAAAATATTTCAATATGACCAACACATTTATACTCATATAAAATAACCTTACTCTTGTTATGCATACCTCTTCATTGATGTGGTCTATGATCTCTTATTTTCCAATTACTCCCTTTGCCATAGTCCCATGAAAACTCATTCTTGGGTGGCATCCTTCTAAAGTCCTTTGCTTAATGTCATATTGATAACAATTAAAACATTGACCATTAAAAGTAATAAGATATCTCATGGTGTTAGTCTATCTAATATAATATGTCTTCATTTTGTGGTTGACCTTCTTATTCATATTAACATGATCCTTTTTCACCTTTTGATCTACTTTGAAACCAAGACTTACTTTATCATTGGTATAATTATGACCACTTAACATGTCATATAGGGCCTTAGTGATCTTTTCAAATTTCTCATAGGTCTTTATCTTACTCATTTTATTTACAAATTTATCAAACTCAACCTTCAAATAATCTAGCTCCATCTTCAACTAATCATACTCAGCTTCCTTTGATCTAAAACCTTGCATTGACATCCTATATCTAATTCTTGATATCTTTGATAGTCTTATTTTGATGCTTTAAATCATCAAGTGTACTTATGAGCTCAACTTCAAATTATACTTCAGCTTCTCCGTCTTCACTGTCATAGTAGACTTTTTCATCATACTTTTTTTCTTCTTTTTGTTAATCACAAGACATTCTTGTGCTTCTTAGGACCTCCTTCAAGCTGTTAGACTTGACTCAAAAGACCATACTCTGATACTAAATTTTGGAAGCACCATCACTGAGGGATGGGTTAACTATTTTCCTTAATACTCTTTTACTTTCACTTCATCATTAATTCATTACCATTCATCAATAATTATCAACCTAATGTACACAAACATGAACAAAACATTAATAAACTAAAGTAATGCATAAACAATCATAACATATCATATAAGTGAGAAAACCTCATGGGGGATAAAACCCACTAAAATAAATCTTATAAAAATAGTCATATAAAGAAATGAATCAATATTTAGTTAAGCACCAACCCAACAAGGAGCACCAACTCCTAAATTCACCAAGTACCCCACCTAGCTTTAGCAAGCATCAACTTGTTAGGAGGTACCAATCCCCTTGTTGATCAAACACCCACTTAATCAACACTATGATGACTCAACACCTACTCAACCACCAAATTTTTTTCCACATTTTACTTAATTATTATCAACCCTTGATGATGGTCTTCTTTTGCACTCTCTCTTTCTTTTGCTCTCTATGCTATCTATGTCATACTCAATCTTCTATCTGCTCTCTCTACATATTAACTACCTCATCATCACCTTATCAACATATTCAAACCTATAATACATCTATTCTCATCTATGATAATCTCATAAAATTTTTATCTTCTCCTCTCCTCATGAAGGTTCGCTTAATCACAATATACCCTCATGGTTTACTCCTTAACACTCATGATCACATTCAAAACTACCTTTCACCTAAGCAAATATGTCATTTCTCAATAAGTCCTCTATCACCTTGATTAGTTTACATAGGTATTGATATCTATATACATACCTCTTGTTATATATTCATGGCACCCATTTGATGGTCCACATGACCTCCTCATGCTCCTCTTTGTGCTCTTTTATTCACTTGCACACATACTTATCTAACTCACACAAATAGGCCTAATTAGCCTTGTTTTTATATAAGTCACTTGATCTCACACACCTTGGTTGGCCATGCACACTTAAACACTTTAACTAACCTTAAATAGGTCATATAACATGTTATAATCATGAATCAAATGATATAATAGGTCAGCCACACCTTAATAGGTTATGTTCCTGTAGACACTAGAAAACTGCACATGATAGTTCTAAATGTTGAAATGCCTTAGAATTCCCTATGGAATACCTAACCCTTCTATACTGACTAACTAACCCATCATACCCTATGTCTAGTTAGCTAATTACATAACTAAACTAACTAACTTACTAACTAGCCCTTAAACCCAACCCTTTTTAACCCACCTTGACCCTTTTTCCTTTAGACACTTGACCACTGACAGTTAGCTTGATCACTGATAGTTAACCTAATCATTTATGGTTAGGTCTTATTTATTCTTACACAAACACCAACTATGAAAGCTAACATGGAATAATTAAATATATTCACCTTGCTCATTGCTAACAAATTTTTAGGCATCAAAATTAGCAAGCCAACCTCTTAAGGAACCTTATGTCCTCCATCTCTCTTTGATTATAAAAGGAGGGGAGTAGGAGGTAAAATGGATAAATCAATCAATCACACAAGAATTATAACTCATAGGTATTCAATTTATTCAACCAGTATTCTTCTATAAATTCAACAACAACAATAGAGATCTAAACTTCTATCAAAATTGCTCTTGAGGCAAAGTACCATTACTCTGCCAAAATTGCTCCAACCATCAAACATCAAACATCTAGTAAGAAACATGTATATGTGTACTTCAATTTGGTTATTTTATTTTATATCCTTTCTCCCCCATTACACCTTTTTATACCTATCTTCTAACCTCCCATTTCTGACCAGTCCTTTAAACAGACCCTTACCTAATCATTGATCTAGTTTGTAACTCCTTTTCTAAAAATCTTCAAAATCCACAAGAACCATCGATGGTCACCTAGACTACCAATGGTCACCTTCAACTCTCAAGGGTAATCCAACCACTAAAGGTTAGCCTAACCATTTATAGTCATTATGGCATGAAATAACAAGTTATTTTCAACCCCTTACCCCCAACTAAATATAACTTTTTGTGTCCCTACCAATTCATAGACCCCTACCTAATTTTATGAACCTGACCTGATCTATTTTAGCTTTAGTATTGATCTATTTTTTCTATAATTACTTTATTTTCCTTTCCAAGCATTTATATATTCCTGTATTTCATTTAAATTCCTTTCTATTATTTGATGCAAGTAATTTCATTGTACCTCTTCTAACTTAATTGTTATCAAAGTGTGAATTGATAACTTCCTAGAAAGCTTATGCTCTTGGATCTAGCTCATAATAACTATTCCACCTAACTATCTTTCTAATAACCCCTTTTATTAGTGCTTTATTATCTACAGAGGTCATCCTTTCAAGATAAAAAAGATATCTCCACACTTGTCTAGATCACACATGCATAACAACCAGGTTATTCTACCACACCTTTATTACTATTTTCTTACCTTCCTCTTTAATTAATAAATGAGAAAATTTTAAGAGAAACATTTTGGCACACCTGGTGGGACCCTAGCATCATCTAGGTGTCCCTTTCTTCCTTTATTCTATGATCATACAATGAAATCTAAAATTTCTTTTGGGCTTAAAATAAACCTTACATACATTGATTACCTTCTTGTTTTTAGTTGATCTAGTTAACTTAAAATCAAAGTAATTAATCATATTTTAAATCTTGTTATCACACACTTTACCAAACCTCATAATCAATCAACACATCAAAATAAACCTGAGATAAGGCTTGACTAAGATTTCATCACCTAGTTATAACCTTACCCTTTCTTGACAATCTCACTTAGAGGTCATTACCAAGGTGAGAACTAACTCAACTCTTTGGTTGAGTATAAATTTTGAAATTCATTTTATCTTGGCTAAGCACTTGACACCCTTATCACTATGGTGTGTGAAGTGAGGGGTAGGCCCCAATATCAAACCACATACTGACTTTCAATATAGATTATTTTTTAGAACCTTTAACACCTGAAACCAACCTTAGATTTCCTTTCTAGTACCTAATCTACAAACCAAATTTCCTCTTCACACTTTATAAGGCATAAGCCAAAAGCAATCTATAAAGAATCCTAAGTTTTTAAAATACAATTTAGTGTATGTTTTGATTTCCTTGAGATCTTTTTCCTTTTAATTGCTTTGTGTTTAAGTTGTGATATTTTCATAATTTTTTTTCTATTCCTCACATGGTCTTTACTAGAAAACAATTAAGGAACTGAACTAACCAAGAACCATATTCTTCTTCCTCTTCTTCCATGGAGTATACTTTTGATGTTGAGAGTGTTGGTCCCCAAAAATGTCACTCATTCTCAAAACAACATTTGAACTATTTTGGTCATACAGACCAAAATACTATCTTCCCCTTTCAAAAATTATTTTGAGCATTCAGGTTCTTCATTTTTCAAAGCTTTCTCAAAAAATCTACGAACTTTGCAGGCTTGAATCTACGGACTCTACAGGAAGAAATCTATGGACTCTGTAGGCTTAAAAATATGGACTCTTTCAAGGATCAAGAGAAACTTAGAGAAAACTACAGACTTAATTTCTAAAGACTCTGTAGGTAGGTTCATTTCTATAGGTACAAAGGCTTTTGCAGGTGATTTCAATGGGTTTAATGACCAATTGGTTCAATGCGCTTGGTGCAAAAGATCAAAAAGACTTAGCCAAATAATGAAGAATGAACTGATTCAACCATTAAACCATTGAACCAAAGTTGGTTTAATCGGTTGGTTCAATTGGTAAGTTCAAGGGGCTGCCCCAAAGCCAAAGAGGCAACATTGGTTCGAAGGTCTAAGAAAAGACAAAATTCCTTCAAGTTTGTTCAAAGGCTCATAGAGAACATTTCCTTCAAAATTTTTGTCCGAAGGAAATTATTAAGTGAAAGAGCTGTTAGAATTCTTTCAAAAGTATTTTCCATAGGAAAATGACTAAGGAAAATATCGAAGAAATTCCTTCAGACTTTTGTCTGAAGGAAAAGCCTGACTGAAGAGAAAATCCCACAGAAAAATGCCCGATGGAAAAATACCACGTGCAAGGAAGCCACCACATGTCCATTATAAATTAGAGTGGAAGCTACCATGTGTCATCTTCCATAAGACTCAAAAGGTTTCTAAAGCTTCTGTAAGTTAAGCAGAATACATCATGTGTCCTGTTATGACTCAACAAAACGTGACAAGTGTTTACATCTATGTTCCCATTTTGAAGTTGCTCAGGCAAGACATGTCATGGATCCCATTTTTTGTAAGTTTTTGATGAGTTTCATAATAATGAAACTTGCCACTTGTCAAAGATGCAAAAAGGACCCCCCCAAAGACTTAGACAAGAAGGGCTATAAAGGACAAAGAAGCAATATGGACGATTCCAAAGGCAAGTTCAATTAAAGCGATGGTTCAATCAGAGAGAAAATAAGTGCTTAAGCAGTGAAGAGAGGAGTGAGACTAAAGGAATAGAAATATTTTCAAAAGAATTATTTTCAGTAGGTGAAACAGTGGCTTGAGTAGACTTAGACTTCTGGGTGCCCCAAATCAAGGATGCAAGCCTATTTTTCTTCCATAAAGTAATGGAGAAATTGGATAGTTGCGTAGATATTAGGAAAAGGACCGAATAGTCCATACCAAAGAAGAGACATGTTAGAAGAATGGACATGCCATAGTTATGGCAATACACTATTCCTAGCATGGTCCCTCTAAACAAAACTGGAGGCACATTGAAGACTATAACTATAGCATGGGCCATTCCATGAGAAAGAATGCCAACCCTTGCATGATTGCTATAAGTTTGTAATTTCTCTCATTAGTAAAGGAGATCTTCCCATAGACAGAAGCAAAACTCTACCCAAATTGAAAGGTGAATATTGAGACTTTGAGCTCAGATTGTAGTTCATATTATTTTATTTGAATGAGAAAGCAAGTGACTTGTAGACTTTGTGTTGTTATAGCTTTTGCTATTTTAGGAAATTGTTCTTATGTCTGTCTTCTGAAAGCATTCTTGTTTATTTGATTTAACAAGTAGAACTAGTGGAAGTGATAAGGAAGGTGTCCTGAAGCCAACTACTTTCAGACTTTGCACTATTGTAGTTGTCTTTAGTGTGTGTTTTTTCTTTTTTGTTTATGTGTAAAAGACCTTGGGATGACTTTGTGCCCCCATTGTTCTTTGTATTTCACTCTTGGGTAGTCGAGATGGAGACTTTGCACTACATTTCAGACTGCTGGTTACTCTACACTTTTGGTTACTAGTTACTTACTAGAAAGATTCATGTTGTTTGCAAGAATAAGCACTTCTGAAAGAAGAGAAGCACCTTCTATCATTTCACCAAGATTTTTACTATCCAAGAAGGGATCTAGTTCTTGGATGAATTTTACTTCTAAAAGAAGAGAAGTACCTTCACTAATCACCTAGGATTTCTCCTCTATTTGTTAACATCATCTCTGAAAAAAGAGAGATGGATAATTTACCCTACCCCCGTGTGTTATTTTCTGCTTATATATATAGTATATAGCCTTTGTATCTATAGGGAACCTCCCCTTGATGAGAAGAGAGGTTTGTCCCCTTTGGATGTGGTAAACTTGCAACATTGGATGACCAATCTCCTTATGCTATGGTGATAGGAACTATTTTGGTCACCAGTTAGCTAGCTGACAAAATATTCACCCAATAGTTTTTGGCAACTCCGCTGGGGACACAATAATTTTGTGCAATTTGGAACCTCAAGTGTTAGATTAAAACATCACCTGCGTCTTACCCATTATCATTATAACCTTATCCATGCATTATATTTTGGAAGAATGAATTGCTCTAGTGCTTTTCCATTGTTAATTTTTCCTCCCCAGCCTCACGCAATAGTTTTAAGCGACTCTGTTGGGGATGAACATGTAGTCTGAAGCCTCAAGTTTTAGATTGAAGCAGTTCCTTCCCTTATCCATTATATAGACTCTGGTGACTCCATTCTATGTCTTACCCATTATCATTATAGCCTTAGCATTTTCCTCCATCTCCATTATTTTATTTGGTCTGTAAAATTAGAGCTGCTAGAAAAGAGTGCACAGTTTGAAGCCTCAACCCTCAAGCTGAAGCAGGGCTAGTTCTTTTCCATTTTTGTTTTGCAATTTGGCCACTCCACCTAGATTTGTTATCCCTATTTTTCATAATTAAATCATGGTAGTTCTAGGCCCTTGAGGTAACTCTTTTGGCCTACTTAATTTGACTCCACCCCTGTATGAACTCCCACATAGTTTAAGAAAGAATTTCCCCAAATTATTTGGTGATGGGATAGTTCACCCTGATGAACACATTGCAGCCTTTAGCATAGCCTGTGGTGTGATAGGGGTGGAATTTAAAGACGTGGTAGTCAAGATTTTTGTGTAGACACTATAAGGTGCTACTATAGACTGGTTTTACCATCTGCAAGTTGGATCAGTGACTGACTAAGACACACTTAAAGCCAAGTTTGAAGCAAGGTTCAAGCCTGAAAAAAATGCACATGCCTTGCTGGCCCAACTCACATAGATGAAGAAGGAGCCTCATGAGCCTATGAGGGACTTCATTACCAAGTTTGACAAGATGAGGCATAGGATTCCCATGGTCACCCATCTGACACTTTAAAACCTCAAATGCTTCTTCATCAACTCACAACTACCTGAAGTGAGTTTCTTGTTGAGATAGGATCGACACATAGACCTTGTTGTTACTTAAGACTTGGATACTGAGCTGGAAGATGAACTTATCTTGGTAGGAAAGATAAGGAGAGATCTTAACAAAGGCAAACTCTCTTCATCTTTTGAATACTCACCCACAGCCACCACTGACCCAATGGTGCAGAAGCTAGCAAATGAACTAACAACCTTGAAAAGGCAAATGGCCCTAAGTATGTTTTCTCCTCTTAATCAAGATATGCCAAGGAGGGCATTTTAGAATCAGCCATATCAAGTCAATGCCACCAGGAATCAAGGGCAGCCAAATCATCTTCCTCCCCCAAAGAGGAACCTTGCCCTTGAAGCACCTCCAACAAACTTAGCAGTGGGATATCTAGAAACAAAACATGTTTCCTATTTCCAACCTAAGTTCAAGCAAGAAAATGATGCTATTCTCTTCACGGAGGATCAATAAGAATCAACTGGTGACTCCCACATTGCTTTCCTAAATTTCCAGGATGAACCCATAAGTAAAGGTGAAGCAGTCAAAGGATCATATGCAGTATTCACCAGGTCTAATAATTAATCAGCCCAGTAAGCCAATAAAGAGAAGATAGAGGAGCGACCCCAACCAACAATTTCAATTTCTAAGTAGAGAACCCCTCTTCCTTTCCAGTCAAAGGACCTGATGATTGACAAAGAAGTAAGTACATTAAAAATCTCTGCACCTTCTACTTTAAATTTGTAGATTAGTCCTCCCCCTCCCAAAAACCAAAAGGATGAACTCCCATCCCCTCTTCCAAGTCCATTTCAGTCATCTGATATAATTGATCATGTCAAAATATCCAAAAATCAAATGACTAAATTTGAATCCCTGCAAGCCAATCCTGAGCAATTAAACATTGGTGGAGAACTAGGTGTGAACCTATCTGAGGCAAAGATTGTGGTTACCCAAACGTTAGCCCCTACTACTCAAATTCTATTTGATCTTTTAGAGGGGTAATTACTTATTAACCACAGAGGATGCTCATGTCCTAGCTGATGAAAATCATGTAGCGGGCAATCCAAGACTTGATCCAAATAAGACATCAAAAGAATTGGTAGGGTGCAGTACAAATCAAGAAGGATCTTCCATCTCCCATGAAAAGAAATATGATAGAAGATTAGCTTTTGATGATGCTTGGATTTTGGAATTTGATGGCAATAATTCTTCCACTAAGGCTAGAGTTGGGATTGTGTTGATATCTCCTCAAGGAGATATTTTTCCTTCATGCAAGTTGTAGTTTAGCAACACCAAAAACATAGCTGGATGTGAATCTTTATTGCTCAAATTGTAGACTACTCAGGATGAAGAGATCAAACTCCTTCACACCAAAGGAGATGTTGAACTGATGGTTTGTCAGGGTTCTAATGCTAACAATCAAAATATGTGCTGGACTGAACCAACATAACAACAAGCTATGGTGGTGGACCATACTACTGTACTTCAAAATTAGCAAAAGAAGCCCTTCACTAAGAGAGCAAGGAGTTATGGTTTTCAAATTAAAGACCACATCCTACCATGGGGCATGAAGAAGAAAGAGCCAAGAGGAAGATGTAGAAAATTGGTTTGCTAGTGGAGAGCTCCATTCGCCCATCACTATTTCTAGGGACAGAATGGTTTCCTATTGGTTTATCAAGATGGCATCCCCTTTTCTTTGCCTCACAAGGAGCAACATCTGAAGTACTTTAATTCTTGAAGTATCGAATAAGTTCACCTATACATATGTATATCTACATAGTCTTTAGTTTTATTTTGTTCTTTTCATTTTCATTTTTGGAGCCTTTCTTTTTGGGTAGCATGACTCCATAGCCCAATGGCACACTTTAATGCAATTGAGATTCTAGTTTCTAATCCCCTCAGCTATGTTTCAAGTTTTCACTTGAAGGAAGTTCCCCAATTGGATCTAGTTGTTGGTCCCCAAAAATGTCACTCATTTTTGGAACAACATTTGAACTATTTTGGTCCTACAGACCAAAATCCTCTCTTCCCCTTTCAAAAATTATTCTGAGCATTCAGGTTCTTCATTTTTCAAAGCTTTCTCAAAAATCTATGGACTCTGTAGGAAGAAATCTATGGACTCTGCAGGCTTAAAACTATAGACTCTTTCAAGGCTTGAGAGAAAACTTAGAGAAAACTATAGACTTGGTTTCTACAGACTCTACATGCAAGTTCATTTCTATAGGTTCAAAGGCTTCTGGAGGTGAGTTTAATGGGTTCAATGACCAATTGGTTCAACGCGCTTAGTGCAAAAGATCAAAAAGACTTAGCCAAATAATGAATAATGAACTGATTGAACCATTGAACCAAATTTGGTTCAATCGGTTGGTTCAATTGGTAGGTTTAAGGGGCTACCCCAAAGCCAAAGAGGCAAGTGACCTTGTGGAGGGTAGGCAACATTGGTTTGAAGGTCAAAGAAAAGAAATAATTCATTCGGGTTTATTCAAAGGTCGACAGAGAAAATTTCCTTCAGACTTTTTATCTGAAGGAAATTATTAAGTGAAAGAGCCATTAGAATTCTTTCAAAAGTATTTTCTATGGGAAAATGACTAAGGTAGAGCCTGAAGGAATTCCTTTAGACTTTTGTCTGAAGGAAAAGCTCGACTGAAGAGAAAAGCCCATGAAAAAATTCCCAATGGAAAAAGACCAAGTGTAGTGGAAGCCACCACGTGTCCATTATAAATCAGAGTGGAAGCTGCCACATGTCATCTTTTGTAGGACTCTCAAAAGGTTTCTAAAGATTTTGTAAGTTAAGTGAAATACGTCACATGTTTTATTATGACTCAGTGGAATGTGACAAGTGTTTGCATTTGTGTTCCCATTTTTAAGTTGCTCGAGCAAGACATGTTGTGGATCCCATTTTAGGTAAGTTTTTGATGAGTTTCATAACAACAAAACTTGCCACTTGTCAAAGACATAGAAAGGACCCCCCCAAATACTTAGACAAGAAGGGCTATAAAGGATAAAGAAGCAACATGGATGATTCCAAAGGCAAGTTCAATTAAAGTGATGGTTCAACTAGAGAGCAAAGAATCACTTAAGCAGTGAAGAGAGGAGCGAGACCAAAGGACCAAAAATATTTTCAAAATAATTATTTCTATTAGGTGAAACAGTGGCTCAAGTAGACTTAGACTTCTGGGTGCACCAAATCAAGGATGCAAGCCTATTTTTCTTCCATAAAGTAATGGTGAAATTGGATAGCTATGCAAATATAAGGAAAAGGACTAGACAGTCCATACCAAAGAAGAGACATGTTAGAAGAATGGACACAACATAGTTATGGCAATACACTGTTCCCAGCATGGTCCCTCTAGACAAAACTGGAGGTCCATTGAAGACTTTAACTACAGCATGGGCCATCCCATGGAAAAGAATGCCAAGCCTTGTGTGATTGCTATAAGTTTTTAATTTCTCTCATTAGTAAAGGATATCTTCCTTTAGATAGAAGCAAAACTCTGCCCAAATTGAAAGGCGAATACTGAGACTTTGAGCTCAGATTATAGTTCATATTATTTTATTTGAATGAGAAAGCAAGTGACTTGCAAACTTTGTGCTATTATAGCTTATGCTATTTTAGGATATTTTTCTTATGTCTATCTTCTGAAAGCATTCTTGTTTATTTTATTTAACAAGTAGAACTAGTAGAGGTGATAAGGAAGGTGTTCTGAAGCCAACTACTTTTAGACTTTGCGCTATCATAGTTATCTTTAGTGTGTGTGTTTTTTGTTTCTATGTAAAAGACCTTGGGACGACTTTGTGCCCCCATTGTTCTTGATATTTCACTCTTGGGTAGTCGAGGTGGAGACTTTGTACTACATTTTAGGTTGTTGGTTACTCTGTACTTTTTCTTACCAATTGCTTACCAGATAGATTCCTATTGTTTGCAAGAACAAGCACTTCTAAAAGAAGAGAAGTGCCTTCTATCATTTCACCAGGATTTCTACTATCTAGGAAGGGATCTGGATCTTGGCTAAATGTTACTTATGAAAGAAGAGAAGTACCTTCACCAATCACCTAGGATTTCTCCTCTATTTGTTAACATCATCTCTAAAAAAAGAGAGATGGATAGCTTACCCTACCCCCGTGTGTTATTTTCTGCTTATATATATAGTATATAGCCTCTGTATCTATAGGGAACCTCCCCTTTATGAGAGGAGAGATTTATCCCCTTTGGATGTGGTAAACCTGCAACATTAGATGACCAATCTCCCTATGCTGTGGTGATAGGAACTATTTTGGTCACTAGTTAGCTGGTTGACAAAATATTCACCCAATAGAGAGTTCTCCTTTTCTTTCTCCCCCTCCTACCATGCCTTAGATATTTGTCAAGGGTGATGTAATTTTCTCTACCTTCCTTGATAAAAACCCCATGGCCCTCCAACATTACCCCAACACCTTATCTCACTGCACCCCTATTGCTTCAGTTCTTCCTATGGATCCACCTTATGGTATGCCTCCCCATATTATGGTTGGTGCTACCTCTACCCAACCCATGATCACCCAAGCATCTTCTTATATCAATATCCCATCCACTACCACCACCCAAACTCAATCCAACATCCCAACTAATAACCAAACACCCCCTACACCAACTAACACCTGCAACATAGGGCCAACCTCACCTCTTGTTACCCATACCTCATCTACCATGGGGGTATCTTATACCCCTATTTAAACATTCCCCTTATCACCACCAATCTACCAATTTCCACCCTTCTTCAAAATTTGGTGCTTCCCATACCTCGTACCCTTCCACCTATTACCATAAGAGTTACCACTCAACCCCAACCAACTACCAACCCATTTATACCTCTAAATTAACCCATTTAAATCCCTCAACTAATACCCATGACATCCTACCAATATGTTCCTAATACACAAGGATACATAACACCTTATACCTAACCTTTTGTGCCCATTAACCCTTATGTGGCATCATCCCAACCTTTAATGACCACATACCAATATGTGGTATCTTCTCAAACTTCTACTAATTATCCATATATTTCTAGCACCCAACCTCAACCAAACTTACCCCACAATTATGGATCTTTCCAACCTCAAATAAATTTAGTCAAAATGTTAATGAATGAAATGACCAACCTTGAGTCATCTATCTCTAGGGATCATAATCTTTTATCTTATGATCAAATATATAATGAACCTATCCATCCATCCATCCCTATCTGATCCTATCTTGCTCAATGAGAAATACCCAAGTTTTTCAATTTCCAAATCAAGGAGGACCCCCAACAACACTTAAGAGTATTTCATCATTCTTGTTATTTGATTACATATGATGATGCTCTCCTCCTTCACACTTTTCCTATGTATCTATCTAGACCAACCTTAGATTGGTATAGTGATCTCACCAAGCACTTCATCTTTTCCTTTTCCCAACTTTCCCAATATTTTTAGATTATTTCTCTATCAATATATCTAAAAATGTATCTATTACTGACCTCTACTCCCTTAGGTAATTTGATGATGAATCAATTATCAATTTTGTAGCTAAATGGAGAGGTCTTATCAACTAACTCTCTTTCTCTTTACCCCAACTTAAGTTGATTAAAATTATCTCTCAAGTTTGTGCCAAACATATTTCCCCTACTCTTCACATTCAAACTTTTAGGACTTTTGATTAGGCTTTCACCATGACATGCAAATTATAAACCAAAGCCATTAATGAGGGGAAATTGAAACTGAGAAACAAAAATTATAGCTTTAAATCGAATGACTCTCCCTCATCCAAAAACACCAATCAATCTAACCATACAAATAACAAACCAAAGGCATCCTCAAACTCAGTTGTCCTTAAAACCATTTCACCACCAATTATCAACCCAACCAAACCAACTCCTCTAACTCTTCCAACCAACATAACCAAAATCAAAACCAAACTATCCCAAAATAATATACTCTGATAGGGGAGTCTTATGATTTAGTTTTGGACAAATATCTCAAATACAACATCATATAACTTCCTCCCATAAAACCTCCCCAAATATTTTATGCTTCTCTCCCTACACATAGTTGGTATAATGAGAATGATTTATGTGCTTTTCACTGTGTCATTGGAAATGATGTTAGTAGGTATAAAACCTTTAAAACCATTATAAAAAACATGATTGATAAAGGAGAACTTGTATTTGATAATCCCAATGTACCCCCAAATTATTCCCTTGACATCTTTCATAAACCTTTCCCTAATCATGCCCCTTCTACAAACTATGATGATAATAAATAAGAATCATGTCATGCTCATGAGGTCCATATGAATAATGTAATTATTAGTAAACCTATAATTGAGGAGACCATTACCTCAACTACCTCTTCCTCCATTCCACTCATTAAAGTGGTAGACTCACCCTTTATTCCTTTGGACACCCAAATAGAGGAAGAAACAACCCCTCTTTCTTTATTTGATGATACCATGAATATATCCACATCTCCTTTAATATAAATACCAAAAGAGGCAACCATTGCATCAACTACCTCCTCCCACACTCTACTTATTGAGGTGGTATAATTACCCACCATTCCTTTGGACACCCAAATAAATGAAACAACCATCCTTGTTCCTTCACTCGAGGCTATCAAACCTTCTTCCCCTATCATATGACCACCCATTCTCTCTTTGGAAACCATTCCAAAAGAATATATTATCTTGTCTACACCTTCCATGGAGGAAACATCCTTCCATATCTTGGAACCTTCCATCAAGAACAAATGTGAAGGACAAACCATTCCCTCACATCCACCTATGGACTTAATCTTTGAAACTAATGACCAAGGGATCAAACCCATTTACAAGCCTTTTTATATAGTGGTCCAAAGTATAGAGTTCACTTCTCAACCCAATATAGATCGAACCACATTTTAACATCATCTTGGGCTCCCATATCAAAAAAAACTTGAACTTTAAACCTCAATTACATCCACCATCAAACCTATCATCACCTCAACACCTTCATCAAACATCTCTTCCACCAAAACCATAAGGGAGTCATCCAACCCACCTCCATCTAAAATTATTAAATCACCTTATGCCTCTCTAACCAAACCCACCAAGAATATAGGAATACTTCCTACACCTAGCCTCACTCACCCATCTTTAAAGTTGGACTTAACCCCATCTAGTCCACCAAATAAAACCTTGACTAAACCTATCAAGAAGGTGGACCACCCAAACTCCCACCTCGAACCAGAGCTCTACTAGCTCCTTCCCTCTTACCATCTATCTTAAGACCCCATCCTTCTACCATCCCATGAGCTCATCCTTATATTAATAATGTGAACCCTCCCACAACTACCTATTCCTTATCTATTAAACCTTCTCTTTTTACTCTACCTACACATACCTTCACCAAATCATTAAACTCATGACCATTTTTAACTAAGATATCTACCTCTACCTTCCCACCTATCGCCAAAACTTCACCATCCACCTCTAAATATTCCAATAACCAAAAATAACCAAACAATCCCAACTAAAACCACCTATCAAAACCATTCCATCACCTACAACTTCTACAATGAATCTTACACTTAAGAAGGTTCCCACTCCTAAAACCAAAAACCCACCACCCCCAATACCTTTACTCAAATATTATTCAACCATTCTATAAATTTTATTTCAAATTTATTCTTTAAGCCTACCACCTATCAAACCTTTTTACCCTTCAATTTCTAACCATCTTAGTTTAATGATAGTCAAATCTGCTCATACCATAAAACACTTGTACATGACATGAAGAACTAAAAAACTCTCCAAACACTTGTCCATAACTTAATGGATGAGGATGATATATTATTAGATGAACCTCCCTTGATCCCATCACCAACCAAACCACCAAATTAACTCATCCAACACTTACCTACTCCACTCTCATTTGGAAGTAAGGAGGAACCAAATCAATCATCTAGCCCAACACCTCCCTTAATCAACACTATCCATATGGTTACTCAATCTTAGACCCAACAAAAGGATAAGGGAAAATCTAAAATGTTTATACCATGCATATACCTTTCCACACCTCAACATTCCAATTGAACCCAATCAACTTCACCTTTACCTTCACCTTCACCAAAACACAAAATATACATTTTGGGTGCCTCTCCCTGTAACCTTTCTAAATCCATTTTTTGAGTGGTTTTAAAACAATTTAACCAAACATCAGTGAAGATGAGATTTTAAAAACTAATCAACACCTTTCCCCATGAACATCAAGCATTGATAAAGTGCTTGCAATGAATAGAGGTTCAACCAGAAGACCCTCAACCTCTTCATCATTATGAAGATCTCGATCCTCCCCTCTTCATCACTACATACATCAATCAAACCTACATCAAAAAGGTGATGATTGATGGAGGATCTAGTATTAACATTATCTCCTCTTATGGTTATGACCATCTCCAACAACTGAAGAATATCATGTCAAAAACTGTAGTAGTTCTCTATTCTTTTAATGATACTATGGCCACTACCTTGGGGATAATCATCCTCCACATCTATTTTGGACCTCACACACATTTAGAAATATTTTATGTTATATAAGGTGAGTTATAATAAAAAAATTTACTTGGATGCCATTGGATCCATGCCATGAGTTATGTCCCATCCATCTTACAAACATGAAGGTCTAGTTATTACCATAAAAGTTGACCCTAGTCCTTTCGCATCTTATAATATGACATATCAACCCAACAACATTATTCTTCCTCTTTCATCCACCTCACCACCAACCAAAAATAACTCCACCCCTACCATTGATGAAGCTTTAACTATCTCATCTATCCCTTCTTCTCAGATCCCTGTAGAGGACCCTTTAGATCCCATGTTCCAACATCTCTCATTGGAGGAGTATCATATTTTAGCCTTGGATAATTTCCCTACTCCTCAAGAGTATGGGAACCTCAACCATGATCCTAGTTATGAATCCAACATCAAAAACATCATTCCTTTTAGACATCCCAACCATCAAAATAACTTAATCTATGAGGGAATTGATCATCCACTTCTTACTTCCACCACTACCTCTTCTACCTGACTATTTAACTCTAACTTTTCCTACCTTAACAAAAAAAAAAATTCCAAATGATACCTTCATAGGTGTGCCCAAAATGGATTTGCCCTAGGCCATTATAAACATAGACCTCACAAGTTACCTTCCATCAAAAAACAAAAACCTCATGAGCTATTTAACCTTGGGTTTATACCACCAGAAGAACCCACCAATTCACCCAAACTCATTACCACCATTCATGAGGACATCCCATCCTCACCAAACCAATCTCCTTCAAATTTTAAGGATTTAAAAATCATTTCTCCTAACTTTTTTTAGTCAATACTATTAGTTTAGGCCCCTGACCTATCAAAAGGTGGCCAAACTAAAACCCTTCCTCTCATTCATCCTAAAATGGTAGAAAATAATTCTCTTACCATCAACACCATCCAATGTCAGGATGATGATTCTATTCTCACCTACCTTGGTATATGGGATTATCCTATACACAAATCCCTTTCTCTTAAGAACTAAACCATGTTGAATGAATCCATTATCAATGTCAACTTGGGTACTCAGGATAACCCTCATATTGTTAAGATTGGTAAATCCTTATATTCTATAGAGTAGCAAGATTACCCTTCTTTCCTTCATGACCAAAGTATAAAATTTACTTGGTCCTATTAGGATATTCCTAGAATTGACCTTTTTATATCCCTCCATAACATTGTCATTCGTCCTGACACTAAGCCTGTTCAATAAAAGCTTTGTAGGATGTACCCTCGCATCATCCTTCTAATCAAAGAAGAGCTTAAATATATTTTGTTTGTAAACTTCATCCAACCCATTGACTATACCTAATGTGTTTTTAACATCATTCCCATCACCAATCCCATAAGGGAAATTTTCCTCTATATAAACTTTTGTAACCTCAACCTTGCTTGTCTAAAGGATGACTTCCCTTTGCCTAGCATTGACCAATTTATTGATCTTACAGTTGGCCACGAGATGTTATCTATCATGTATGGATTCTTAGGATATAATCAAATCCTTATTTCCCCCAAGGATCAACATAATAATTCCTTTATTATCCCATAGGGAACCTTTTACTGTATGGTCATGTCATTTGGTCTGAAGAATGCTACAATAACCTACTAATGTGTGATGACCTAATCTTTCATGATATCATCCATGATTTTTTAGAGGACTATGTATATGATCTCCTTGGGAAATCCAAATATCACAAGGATCATCTAGATGCTCTCATAATCATCTTCAAATAGCTAATCCATTTCCATTCTAGACTCAACCCCAAGAAATGTATTTTTAGGGTCCTATCTAGAAAGCTTCTTGGCTTTATTTTCTCTCTTTGAGGAGTCGAATTAGACCTTTCCAAAGTTAGATTAATTTATAATATGCCACCTCTAACCCACCTTAATCAACTCTACATCCTAGAAGGGAAGCTCCAATCTATCCATCACTTCATCTCTCATTTATTGGATAAATGTCAACCCTTTCACCATCTTCACAAGAAGATACATCTTTCAAGTGGATTAAGGACTAGCAACAAGCCTTTAATTCACTCAAAGAAAAGAGTACCTATTTTCTCCACATATTCTTACTCCTCTTAAAGAGGACCAACTCTTCTACCTTTATATTTCCATCACTAACCATTCCTTAGGGGAAACGCTCACTCACCATGATGAACAAAATAAAGAGCAAGATATCTACTACATAAGTATAAAAATTATATATTATGAGACTCGATATACCCATTTTGATAAAATTTGTGTTGCCTTAGTCTTTTTGGCTTCCAAACTTCATCATTACTTTCTCAATCACAAAACATTCCTCATCACTAACACTGACCCACTCAAGTACATGCACTTTAAACCATACCAAAACTAGAATATGGCTAAGTGGCTCATGATTTTAGCTAAGTTTGACCTTGAGTTCTTCTATGAGAAGTCAATTAAAGGGAAATTCATTACCAACCAATTAGATGAAGCTCCTCTATCAAAAAACCAAATGCTTCCTCTTGAATTTCCATATGAGTCCATCATGACTCTTTCTTAAGTGGACTCTATTTACCAAATTACCATGTTATTTGATGGGCCAAAATTCCATCACAGTGGGGATACTAGAGTTATTATCATTCCTCTTAATGGTGAACCTCTTCCCCTTTCCTTTAAACTTGATTTTGAGTTCACTAGTAATGTGGCTGAGTAGGAAGCCCTAGTAATAGGTCTCCAAACCACTTTAACCTTGGGAGTTAAGATGATTACTATCTTTTGTGATTCTTAACATGTGGTCAACTAGGTTAATGGATCCTACCAATGTAACAATGATCTCTTGAAAAATTACAAACAACTCATAGATTTACTCTTAGCATCTTTTGATATTTAACTTATCCAGTCTATTCCATGATCTACTAACAAGTTCATGGATATAATGGTTTCTCTTGCTTCCCAAATCAAATTTACACCTAAAAATTTTAAAATATTTGTCACCATCCACCACTTTATCATACCCACCTATATCCATTCTAACCTTCCTACCATTTATAGTGTGGAAACATCTCCATCATACATATGGTACAAGTAAACCTTCAACTACCTCAACCTCGACATCATTCCTTCCAACCTCTCTAAGAATGCCCAAAGAGACTTTGTTAAGAGTACCTATTGTTTTACCATACTGGGGGGAATATTTTACAAGCATGGCTTTGATGGCCTCCTTCTTCATTATCTATGCATTCATGAAGCTTCCCATGCTATCAGGGAAATTCATGACAAAATCTATGGGGACACTTTATTAATTTAGTTGTTACTCAACATATCCTTCGCCTTAGCTACTATTGTCCCACCCTTAATCAGGAGTGTTTTGATTATATAAATTAGTGTGTTA
>JARHVA010000310.1:2485000-2655000 GCA_037957365.1 Torreya grandis
TTGATAGTATACTATAGGCCTAAGTCAACCTCCTCTATGTGTGTTCAATCATCCCTAATCATCCCTCCATGGATCTTTGCTAAGATCTTAAGAACCTTATCCCTCATCTAGATCTAATCTCATGCCTACAAAAAATCAAAGTTAGCATGCACACTTAGTTTTCCATTGCCAGTGATAAATTTCATTCATTTCTATAACTCTACCTACATCAAACTCTTTATCAACCTAAATCACCTAAATAAACCTATTCCCATATTACCCTAACCCATAAACATTTCAATAACTACCCTATCCCATCAAACTGAATATCTAACTCTTTTATAAAAAAACATCTACACTAACCTCTAAACAATTTCAACACCTTCCCTAAACTTCTCAAAATAATACCTAAATATAACCAATAATGATTTTAACACATTACTCCTACTTTATAATTTCACTAGCCTAACTTACACTTGGCATTTTAACTACCCCACACCACTTCAAACATTTTAAAACATTTTTTTTATCTTTCTATTAAAACATACCTTTCTTAATCATTCAATTGTCGATGATCACTATGACCACTGATGGTCAAGTGACCTTTTTCTTTCAATATTTGACCACTAATGATCAAGTCTGACCATTAATTTTTAGGCCTAACCAACGATGGTCACTGTGTGTGACCACTAGTAGTATACCACCTAACCCTGCCTTCCTATAAAACAATAAAACAACAAAATTTCAATGACTAAACTACCTAATTCTATCCTATACCCTACCCCCAACCCAAATACTCCCTCAATTTCAAATTTCATTAGGTAATTTTTCTAATCACAAACAAAACCTAAATCTAGGTCAAACCCCCAAAACCCTACCAAAATAACCAAAAAATACCCAAATTTAACTTCAAAATTACCAAATCAACTAATCTAACACTTTAAAACACCACCTTCCTCATTCCTCAACTACTATCTAGGATGGAGCCCACATCTCACTACTTAACCATGTCCTCATCTACCCTACATCTTCAATCCTATTAGATCACCTTAACACATACCTCCAACCAATCAACAATCACTAAGTCAACAAAATGCTCTGTCAACCTACAACACAAAACACCAAATCATAAAATCACCAAAATGCATGGAAAACATAGAAGTCAAATTGTAAAAAGTGAAAATGAATTTTCATTTTCACTTTTTATGTTTCATGGTTTTAGGGTTTCCCCTAACCATCGATGATCAGGGTGACCATCGATGATCGATCTTGGGACCCCTGATCATCGATGATTAGGAAACCCACATTTTAAAAAAATTAGTTACCCTTACTTAAGTACTAAATTTTTGAAGATTACCTTCTCCCCCAAACCAAAACCAACCTTTAGAGAATAACCTCTTGAATTGACAAACTGACCAACCACATCTACCTCAATTTTGGCCATTTTATGGCTTGAACTATCACATATTTACAATGACCTTGCGTAGTATTTTTTTCACACTAACCAACCTTGCCATGTTGAATATTTAAAATTTATACTACCTAGTACAAACTAGACCATTTGTGTTTTTAAAAGGATAAATTCCTACCTTAGATACCTAAAAAAACACTAACCCTATCTAGGAGACTTGAAAGGGATAACTTGATTAGTTATGCCTAATATTGTGGCTTGATTACCCCATCACCAATCCTTTTAGAACTAACCTTATTTTTACCAGCATTGGTAACCTTAGTATTTTCATGATCTTGGATATCACACTTAGTCATATTTTGTGTGCATGTTTGTGCTTCAAATTCCCAACCCCCCTTGTCACCAACCTTGTGACTCACCATAAACGACTTTTAGTTTCACCTTATTGACCTTATTGACTCCCAATTTAAGGGGGAACACCTCTTCCCATAATATAGGCAATCATACCTTCAAACAACAATTTGTTTTTTTTATAGCTTGTTAATTCAAATCCACATAATAAAAAAGGGAAAAATATAGACACTAAAAAATCACACATGATGGTTCTAGATGTTGAAATTCCTTAAGATTCCCTAGGGATCATGTAACCCTTATCAAACCACTAACTAGCCCATCAGACCTTGAGTCTAGTTAGCTACTTAGTTAACTAAAATAACTTACTAACTAACCATTAAACCTAGTCCTTTTTAACCCAACTTGAGCTCTTTTCATTTAAACACTTGACTATTGGTGGTTAACTTGACCATTGACAGTCAATTCTTTCTTATTCTTATACAAACACTAGTTGTGCAAGCTAACATGACATAATTAAATATATCCACCTTGCCCATTCCTAATGAACTCCTAAGCATATAAATTAACAAGTTAACCTCCTAGGGAACCTTCTATCCTCCATATCTCTTTTATTATAAAAGGAGGGGAGTAGGAGGTAAAATTGATTGATCAATCAATCACATAAGCATTCTAGCTCATAGGTATTCAAGCTCTTCAGCCAGTCTTCTTCTAGAAATTCAACAATAGCAATAGAGATCTGAACCTTTACCAAAATTGATCTCAAGGCAAAGTACCATTACTATACCAAAATTACTTCATCCATCAACCATCAACCATTTAGCAAGTAACATGTATATTTATGCTTTAGTTTGGTTATTTTGGTTTCTAACCTCTCTCCCCCATTAGACCTTTTTCATAATTATTTTCCAACCTCTTGTTTCTGATTATACCCTTACCTAATCATTGGTCTATTATAAAACTTATTTTATTAAAAAAATCATAATCTAAAGGAATCATTGATGGTCACCTAGACTACCGATGATCACTTTCAACCATCAACAGTTATCCAACCACCAATGATCAACCTAACTGTTAATAGTCAGGCTAGTCATTGATGGTCACTATGACATGAATTAACATCAAGTTATTTCTAACCTCTTACCTCCAACCAAATATAAATTTATATGTCCTTACTTTTTCATAAACCCATAACTAATTTTATGAACCTGAATTGATCTCTTTTAGCATTAGTATTGACCCATTTTTGCTATATTTAATTTATTTTCCTTTTAAGCATCTATATCTTCTTGTATTTCATTTCAATTCCTTTGTATTATTTGATGCAATTAATTTCATTTTATCTCTTCCAACTTAATTGTTATCAAATATTGGATTGACAATCTCCTATCAAGCTCACACTTCTTATATCTATCTCACACTAGGCAGTCCACCTAACTATGTTTCTAACAACACATTTTGTTAGTGTTTTTTTATCTATAGGTCATCCTTCTAAGATAAAAAGGAGATCTCCACACTCATATATATCATGCACACATAACAACTAGGTTCTTCTACCATACCCTTATTACTAGTTTCTTACCTTTTTCCTTAATTAATAAATGAGTATAAGTTTAGAGAAACAATTATTTTTTTAGGTCTCATAAAGACCTATTAGGCCTTTTAAGACATGTGTTACACTTTGGCTTTATTGAAACACTTCCAAAATTCATATACAATAGTAACACATAATATTAAACTCAAATATACCTCATCCAAATTTAATTTAGGTCCAAAACACCTTTTAGGTTTAACCACCACTTGAACTCCTTCTCAAAACACTATTCACACTAGCCTTATGCATATGCAGAAAATATATCTTGAAGAACATAATCATAAACACAATTTTGAAAAAAACCATGAAAAAAAACATATTTATGAACTTCATGACCTTAGGGTCCTCACAAAATTCATTATATGCTTCAACTCAATGTATACATGCATAAACTCTTCTCTATAAAATGCTTACTTTAAACTACCAACTAGCTTCAAAACATAGTCAATGAAACATGAAATTCTAACACCTGATTAAACATACTCAAGGTATTTCAATGAATGAAAATGATATTATAACATCCTTATAACATTAAAAAAATATCATAGTCATTAATGGAAACTATTGGTCTTACAGACTAATTTGTTGACCTTCTATCTCACAATCCTTAGTTAGATAAGCCATTTTGGATTTAATGTTCCAACATCTTACACTGACTTCCAAAATTATGGAAAGAATTATTAGGACATATAAATCTCAAAAAACAATAGCATGTTCATTACATCAAATTATGGCAAGGATCCTCCAATTGATCACTGCAACTTACTATATTCCCATTAGACCTTAGCATACAACATTCCTAATTGCATATAATTCACTATCAAGATTGTTAGACAAACACACTATTAAAATATTGTGATTTATTGATGATGTTTCATTATGGAATCAAATTTACTTCACTATGATCCACATATCAACCATATTCCCATAGACAATATTTATCTATTATTCATATTAGTCATGTAAACTAATCTATCTTTTCATATATCCATGTTCCATATTAGGCCTTTAGACAAAAATATGTTCTAAGACTTGAATTACACACTTTTTCAATCATGATATCCATTTTATAAAATTGTAAAAAAATATATCTGATTTCCTCTGAGATCCATAATTGATTCCAAGTCCATCTTCTTCATGAAACAATCTACTAAGGTTTGTTGTCAAACTGAGTCTTAAAACCCTCATATTTATTCTAGCCTATGTTTTGATTAGTTATTTATTTATATCACCTCAACTGATCATATAAAACATACATAAAATGAATTTAAAACCTTAATATCATTTCCAAACATTTGAAGTACTCACCTTTGATGATTAATAACACTAAGCAACTCTATAACCAAATCTTGTCTGCCATTATAAAAACCTTCAAGGTAAAATCATGTTGTCTGATGCTTTTATTACACAAAAAAATGTTCTAAAATCTCACACAATGTATGAAATTAATATTAAAGGAGTTATCAACATCTCTTAATTCTTAAAATAGTAATCCAAATAATCTATATGATTTCTGAAACCATTCTACTCAAACCAAGTTTTATTGAGTTTTATCATAGTCTATAATGGTTAATTTAGACAAGAAATAAATTAACTTTAAGGACTTTCATGGAGAAATTAAACTATAATTTGTTCATAAAGTAGTCTACTTTATCTTTTATTTTTATACCATTCCAAAGTTCTCATACCATGATGACATGTAGTGATGTTCTAGTTCTTCTAAGCTAGGAATGTGCATTTTCCTCTCTCGAAAGGACAAATTAGATCTCCATAATCTCATCAAAGGATCTATGAACCCCTCACAACATCCTCATGGTCATTAATGCTCTACACTCATGCCATATGTTAGTGCCCAAAATTGCACTAAATTTATTGGACCATTTTCATGTATAAATGACTATTTACTTAGTCTAAATTTCATCTCCAAGTATCCTTTTGGAAGGTCAAGTTCACATAAAAATTAGCTAAGTCCTAATCTAGTCTTTTCTTGGTGAATGCATCTTTCCCGTAGACTTTTTAAGAATTTTTGCATGAACACAATGTTCAACAAAAATAGGTCTTCATGCCTTTTATCTCAAATAAAAGTTCTAAGGACTTATTTTTGTCAAGCACTTTGTCAGCTACAAAAGGTCTAAATGAATTCAATGTCTTTTTTTACATTGGGCTAAGTGTTTCATTAAAAATATTAAGGGTCATTTATTTCAAAATTTTTGTCTACGACAAAAAGTTCGAAGGGCACTTTCCCTTTAGGTATTTTTCGTACACAAAAAGCTTGACAAAAATCCTTTGTTTTAGAAAAGGTGCAAAGTGTTATTTGTTTTGGAATTTTTATCCACAACAAAAAGTTTGAAGGGCACTTACCCTTCAGGCATTTTACCCTCACAAAAAGCTTGAAAGAAATGTAAGGACTTATTTATTTTGGCCAAAATGTTTACAAAAAGTCTAAAGGATTATTTCTTTGAGAATTTTGTTTGCATAAAAAGTCTGAAGGATTATTCCTTTGGGCATTTTGTCTACTCAAAATCCCTGAAGGGTCATTTTGACTTTGCAAAATCTCTGAAGGGTCATTTATTTTGGGTATTTTAAGCTTGTAAAAATTTTGAAGGACACTTTCAGAATACTCTAAGGAAATTTTCAATAAGTCCAAAGGGAACATTCAAGAGATTTAAAGGACCATTCCAAAAGGCCAAAGGGAAACTCTATAGGTAAAGTACCCTTGATAAATATTCTAAAGGGTATGTTTAAAAACCCAAAAGGTAATTTTGGTAAAGTTGATGCTAAGCAAAAGTCCTATTTCCTTTGGGCATTTTACCCATTCAAAATGTCCAAAAGAATTGCATTTTTTTAGAAAAAGTATCAAGTTCAATTTCTATGGGGAAATTATTCCAAAAAAAAGTCCAAAATAATTATCCCAATGAATAAAAAAGGATATAAGTTTCAATTCTTCTAGCAAAAGTTTAAAAGTCTTAATTCTTTCAATAAAAGTGCAAAAGTCTCAATTCTTCCAATAAAAGTGCAAAGGTCTAATTCCTTCAGCAAAAGTGCAAAGGTCCAATTCCTTTGAAAAAAGTGTAACAAACTAATTTATTGAGGAATTTTTTTTGGATAAAATGTCTAGAACAATTTTTTTGACAAAGGAAAAATTACAAAGCCCAAATTCTTTTGGGCATCTTTCCCACATAAGAGGTCCAATAAAGCTCAATTCTTTCAAGAAAAATGTGAAGTCAAGATCCTTTAGGGAAATTATCTTAGACATTTTATCTGAGATAATTGTCCTGATAGAATGCATAAAAGAATTATTTTAGGACAATTATGTTGAATAAAATCCCAAATCAGAAGTGTCAAGGATAAAGAGAAGCCCATGATAGAGAAGTTGAAGACAAAAGGCCTAAGAAATAAATAAGAAAGATAAAGATAAATATCCCACTAACCAAATTACTACAAAACAAAGTCTCCAAAGAAATTTATGAATTGTAAATATGATGGTCTCATGGATGTCTTTTGATAGGCACATGGATGTCAACTTTAAGCCATGGTAAGTAGTCTTTGGGATTTAAATGTTCCAGGATGGTTGTACAAGCATCAATATTAGACCCTGTGAAGTAATAATTCATTTTCAAATGGAGGTAGATCTAATGGCATGAATTTTCATAGAGCATGATGATCCAATCATGCACGATCAAATTTGAATAGTGAAAAAAACCTAAGACAAGCACAGGCATCATAAGTGTCGATTTTATGGGGCATAATTTAAAGATAAAGCACATTCCTAGAGATTAATAGTACATGTTCAAGTATACACAATCTAATCTATGGCACATATTAAGTCAATACTTTTTAATAAATCATAAAATGAATGTAGGACTATGACTTATCAAGATTGCATTAGCTTGATAGGACTGATAGAGTAAGATGCAAAGAGCCTATGAAGTTACCAAGTGACACCATTTTGGTACAATACCTATAGATAGCCAATAATGCTCCACCCCTTAGATCATGATCAGATGGAGCACATTTTATTGTCCCAACTAGATTTGATAGTGCATATCCAATGTTGAAAAGTTAAGGACCCTATGAGTAAATGCATGAATGACAAGTGGCATGGCTGCATGCCCTAAATTATAAATTTAGCATCTCATGCAAGATCTATGGCTCATGTTTGCTTGGGAAAGGATGATCTAATGATGTGAGCCAAGGTAGATTTTTCAAAGGGATAAAATTGCATAAATAAGTGACAAGTGTCTATATTGGAGCCAATCAATCAACTTAGTCACTCTCAAGCCCCATAAATGCCTAGTTAGACCTGATGTGGCATGTCAAATGCTAGTATGTGGAAAACTTCATTTTAAAAGCTAAAATTAATGGTTCTTTCATGGATGTGGTAATTATTCAAAGAATAAAATAATGTCTAACTACCATTCTAGATCATATTTTCTTAATGGGCATGGATATTTTCTATTTTCATCATAGATGGAGCTTTCCAATTCTAATCATCATAAGGTATTGGTCTTTCCTTAACATGAACAAAGAAGAGATTTCTTATTCAGAAGTTTCCATGATTTATAATCGATCAAGAGGAGAGAATTTATAGATAAGTTGCATATAAGGACAAAATCTATTTAGCTCTTTAAATGATTTTCTCCCTCCAACTATGCAGGTGAGTGGTCAAGAGCATCTCTAGGAGGTTGCATATGATGATTAATAGTTGTTCAAGATTCCACTATGAATTTCATCATCTAGGTCATGAATTCACTAGCATCTTTAGTCCAAAAGATCAAAGGTTTGTTAAAAATATTCATCATTCCTTGTAAAGGTAATTGTAATAATGATTTTTTTCTTGTAATTGGATGAATATCTCAAGCATGGCAAAGGACATATTCTAGCTAGAAGTATCTTGGTAGACTTGAAGGCTTGTTTTGTAATTTTATAAATTATGAACCATAGTTATATAATGGAGAAAGGTAAAAAATGTATAAATAAAAGTCTTGCCTTCTATTAAAGATGTTGGTTGGCCATTAAGTTGGTCATTATGTTGATTCGTGTCTTCCTTAGTATAGGATCTTCACATTTAGGGATCATTATTGTGTGCTTTTTGTCTCTCTTTCTAAGGTGGTTGTAGTTTTACAACCATTAGAAAACTTTGAGAGCATCTCTATATGCCTCCCCTATCCAACATGAAGAAAATCCACCATGCTTGTCCCCATGAAAACATTTTAAAACATTGATGTATGTAATATTTTCTTTCAAAGTTAATGAAAATGTTTGTGGTTTTATGTTATTTCCTATTAATGAAGTGAAACAATATGTCTTACAAATTATGTTGATAGGATCTTTGGGCTTGTCTTCTTTATTGATTATCATTCTGAGCATAGATCTAGATTATAAACCCTCTCTACATTAGTTTGTGATATATTATTGAATAACTTATTAGGGTACCCTATCTTTATGGAGTTGACAGGGAAAAGTATTTGAGATTTCTTATTTTAGTGTATGTTCTAGGGTTTCAAGATCATTTGGGTATTTCCATTTCATTAGATCCAATAAGTGTGTATCACTCCTGACACTTCCATTATCTTGCATTTAAGTTTTCTACATCTTCACCATGAATGATGTCATGAATGTTGAAATTAATCCCTACTAATTGAAGACCTTCCATCACATTACCCTCCCCTTTTTTATAACTATCAACTTATCATACCCTAAAAAATAGTATGCATTTTGCATACTATAAGTATTATTTGTGTTAAAAATGCATAATATATCACTTATTTGAAATATGTTTATAGTTTGTGCTTTACATACTAGCATTTTTTTTTATTCAACCCCTTTATTGTTGAAGATTATTTAGAATGAAGATTGTAGTCATAATTTCATCTGTATTTAGTAGCTTGTGTATGACTTAGAACATTTGTGCATTTCATATGATAACCCTTCATGGGTGAAGTGTGAAAACTTGGTTATGCTCTTGTCATATTTGTTCCTTGTGCTAAGAAACCCCATGGACATTTAATTTTAAAATCCCTCCATTCAAGTAAGCTACCCCATAGGTTCTCTCACCTTGGTTTTAGGCAGAGCCAAAAGTAGTATTGAGATAACCATACCCTCTATAGTGTTGGAGATTTTTTAGTGATGTATTTATGATGTCATGAAGTGTATTGGTGAGTGGATTATGTTATTTGATAATCCCAATTAATAATGACAAAGTGTATAATGTACTTATTCTAGTGTACTTTATATTGGATTAGTTATTATTTAATTTTGGCATGATTAGAGATGTTCAGGATGAGTATGGTGGTTAGAGTATGTGAAATAGGTCCCTAAGATGTTATTTATGCTTTGATATCTTGTGTACATAAGTGAAACTCATTTGGTAGTGTATAATTTTCATCTAGACACTTTGCGTCTATTAGCAAAAAATTTGAATAGGCAGTTTGACGGCATCACCATTACAACATGTGAATGAGTCAAGGGGAGCTAGTGATATTATTGTGATCACTGTAGTCCCTAGTTGTAATGCACTAAATCTAAAGTCATGCATCAAAGTATGGTAAAATATATGAGGGTGAAAAATTGGCTTCTAAGATAGATTTCACTATTTACCCATACTTATCCAAATTTGCAATATGGATAGAAAGAGCCAAGTAAGCACTTTGATGATAGAAGATATCTCACACATGGATGTTTCAAGAGAAGGTGATCATATGGGTTTGTTCAATTTTGGACCTAGTTTATTTACAATAATTTTTAGATCATGAATTGTAGAGCATTAAGAGATATGCATGTACAAATTTGGGTTCTTAGGCATTTTGACTAAGTTTTCCCATAGTCAATTTTACAATGTGACAAAAAAAATCAAGTGAGAATTTTGAGGGTGTTGTATCTTGCACATGTGATGCTATCAATAGAAATTAATCATATGGATTTTTTTAGCTTTGAGCATAGTTTATTTGTGCTAAATTCAATATCATTTATTAAAGCATGTAAAAATTCATGGATGCTCAAAGATGGCCTCTCAAGTAGATTTAGACATAGTTGGCTCTATGATAGAAGTTTTTGAAAAGTCATCTTTAAGGTATTATATCTCACATTCATGAAGGTTCTAGGAGTAGTGTGTCATATGGCTGGATTATCTTATGTGAAGAGATCATCTGGTCCAAATTTGAGATCCTACATCAAATTGTAGAAGAAGTTATTAATGATAAAAAATGGCTACTCAAGCATATTGACAAGGTCCCCACTTAGTCATTTTTGAAAGTGTTAAATCTCAAGCAAGATCGATGGTGTGTATTGATCTAAGGAGTCAAGACATATCAAGATGAAGATAGGTGCATAATTATTAATGTCTAATCAAAGGTATAAGATAATGAACCAATGGTTAGTGGTCATTCATAAATTTGATTGAATAGTGAGCATTGATCATTAAAGACTGGGTTGATCTGCAAAGATTGATGGAGTGTGTAGAGTCAACATTATGAGATTACATGAGATGAGGTCAAAGTAACTATTATTTAAAATTTGGCTTTGGTTGACTATATGTTAGTATTCAGACAAGATCGATGGTGTGAGATTGATCCAAAGTTGAGATGACATGAGATGTGGCAAATTTTTTTGAGGTTTAACTGTGATTATTGCCATTTGAATATTTAAATTTATAAAGGAAATACTAGTGTCAAGTTTTTAGATCATAAATTTTGATATAAGTAGAATTTGCTATTCCAATAAAATCAACATGGTAGAAAACTATAAGTCACATCTAAAAATATATATTTGAAGATTTGGAAGTGTGTGAAGATAGAGTTATTGAGCTTCAAATTTGACTATGTTTCTATAAATTTTCTATAAGTGACTCGAGAAAGAGATTCAAGTTCATGTAGTTGTTCTTTCAATGTTTCATGGTGTATTGGCTATTGGGGAGTGTTTTAGACTCCATAGGGATGCTTTATGAGTATTTTTGAGGTTTGATCAATCTATCTCGAGTATAAAAATTTATTAATAAGTTGATTATATGTTCATTAATGACATTCATGTGTATAATGTCTATATTTGAGTTGTTTGAGCATAAGCAGAGGTGAGCTAAAGTGACTATGATCATTTGAGGATTTATTAAGGGACATAAGCAGTGGACCTATGTATTTTTAAGTGGTCATATGTTCTTTTTATTGTTGAATAAGTGTCAAAGAGCTAAGTGGGTCTCCATACGACCTAAAAGTGACTTAGGCTTATTTTGAAAGGGGACAATGCTTAAGTGTGACCCATATGAGATGCCTTAAGGGTGAAGGCATGTAGTGTGGTTGAAAAAGATTATTATGGAATTTATAATTCATGATTTCTATATATATAGTGTAACCAAATGTGTTGGGTTCTAGACTTGTATGTGAGAGATTTAGATGTGAGAGTATTAGAGAGTGAAGAAAAGTAGAGGAGAGTGAGAGTGCCCAGCTATTGGGTTGATGACTAGAGGAGATTAAGGACTATGTGTATGATGTATAGATCATGTTCTTGATTATGTTATAGTGTTATTTCAATGTGAAGTTGTGCAAAGAGATTGTGGCATGCCCATGTGAGAGACTTATTTGAGATAGAGAGAGAGTTGTAAAGGGGTCAGATAATCAAGAGGTCCATGTTCAGTTGATGTATACATTAGTTCTAAGGTGGAAGTGTTTTTTCAAAGGAGGGTCTAAAGGAATTTATCTTCCTTAGGGAAAGTTATTCCTTGTGAAATAGGGTTTCACTAAAGACCTTTGATCAGAAGGACTTGATCAAGGTTGTAGGTCAAAAGGACTTGATCAATCTCTTGTTTGTGATCATCTTATAAGATATTATTCCAACCTTTTTTAGGCTTGATAGTGGGTTTTATTCCCCAAGATGGTTTCCACATATATCTTGTGTTGTGTATGTGATCTTGATTATGTTTATTATTCACTGTTATGAATGATCTAAATGCTTCATGAATTTTTGAATTGAATGATTAAGTATTTGTAAAGTTATAAAAACTGAATTGAATTATTTACCATCACTAATTCACCCCCCCTCTCATTGGAATTACCTATAATAATTGGTATCAGAGTGAGATCTTTTGGTAAGAGCTTGACAGATTGAAGGTGATCCAAGGTACAATGGCTAGTCAGAATGTACAAGGTGGTTTCTATAATAGGCAAGCATAGATGTTCAATGGATCCAATTATTACTTTTAGAGTGATAAGATGATGACAACCATTATATACCCAAGGTTTAATGTATAGAAATCTATTTTGGATTGTAATATTATTCCTACTATTCTTCCATCTAGTGTTGTAGATAAGAATCTATTTAAAAACAATTGTAAGGTAATGAATGCCATCACTTGTGGTCTTAAAAAAATTGATTTCACCAAAGTAATTTATTGCACATTTACTAAAGAAATATTGGATAAATTAAAGACTAATTTTGAAGGAGATTCAAAGGTTAAGATTGCTAAGTCACAAACTCATAGAAGGCAATTTAAAAATATCAAGATGAATGAATAAGATATCATGGCATAGTTTTTGTATAAAGTTGATGAGGTTGTGAACATCATCAGAGGTCTTGGAGAGAATCTTGAAGAGACTACTATTATTAAAAATGTATTAAGGTCTCTATCCCATAAGTTTGATCCAAAAGTGTCTACTATAAAAGAGAGTCATGATCTTACTTAGTTGAAGATGGGTCAGTTGCATGGCACCCTTACTACATATGAGATGAGGAAGAATATGATGATATACCTCCAAAGATGGAAGTGTTGATGCTCAGAATTGTGTTGTTTTCAACACCAACAATGGGAAGTTTCAGGAATGTGAGACTTGCAATCTGAAATGACCTCTAGATTTTAAAGAAGCTGGCTCTTCTTTATCTCAAAAGTATTTTGGGTAAAAGGGATAGAAATTAAATAGAAATTCAATTGAAATGAAATAAAATCTAACTATGGTGATGCACCTAAATTTAATTTGACCCTTAATTCTAAGCATAGTGAATCTATCTTTAAGATTTAATTACATTAAAGAGCAAACAAGTCATGATCAATGTAAAAGATGAAAATAGATAAGATCAAAGACTCACAAACTAGATGATTTTTCAATGACATAGAAAATATCAACAAAGGCACATAATTTAGTATTCTCATTAATTTTCTAGTTACATAAAAGGCATAGAAACATGCACAGTTATACAAACTTTCTAACTCAATAAAATAAAACAAAGGCAAATGATATTACCGTCCATAGCTAGAAGTCTAAAACTTCTGATAACAATTTCTCATAGAAAATTCTCTCTATCTTCTGATCTCCCTTTTTGGTGATCTCTGCACCCATATTTATAACATCAGACTAGCTCTAGATTACCCACACATTCCCAATCCAATGGTTTTGAACTCTAACTAAACTGGAAGTGTCTAATAAAAGATATTTCTTGGATCTAAAATGTTCTGTCTCCTTGCAATTCATTGGATGAAATAGATACACAGGATGCTTCCCACTGTGAAACGGGCAAAGACACTTGGCGTGTTTCACTTACTTGACTTGAAAACTTTCTCATTATTCAAAAGGTACCAGAAAATGACACTTGGCAGCTTTCAAGGCACTTACCTAAGACACATGGCACTTTCTACATAACTTATACTCTTTATATGTCTTTGCTCAGGGGCATTCCATCTTTGACATCTATCACAGTCCACTACTTTGAAACTTTAACAACTTATAGAAAATGGGACCCACAAACTTCTTGCCTGAGTATCTTCAAAAGGAGAATGGGGATAGGTGTCACTTTCCGCATATTTTTAACAAATGACACGTGGCAGCTTCCATTTTATTTAGCTACGGACATGTGTTAACTTCCATTGATCTTTAGCTAGACTATAGAAACATTTGGGACTCATTTTAGATTCATATGGATGGTGACACATGGTAGCTTCTACTAAATTTAGAAACAAAACTTGGGTCTCCCCACAATCTTTACTTATCAATGAAACAAAGTGAAGATATTTCAGATGTTGACACATGGCAGCTTCTACTTTCTTTAGCTATGAATATGTGGCATCTTTCATTGCTTTTATAAAAACATATTAAAACCTTCTACAATTGCCACTTGGTGCCTTCTGCTTGATCCTAAGAAAAGCTTATTGAAATAAACTTTTGAAACTCAAAATAAATTTGAAATACAGAGGCCAACACTTGTCATGCTCCGTTGAGTTACCACAGGACACGTGATATGTTTTGCGTAACTTACAGAGATTATAAAATGTGTCTCAGCTGCTGACACTTGGTAGCTTCCATGTGACTTTGATACTTGGAAAAAATTTAGGCAAAATAAACTCGTGCCTATGCTCTATGTCAAAAACTTTACTACCTCAAAACTGAAATGTGTAGGGACAAAACTTGGAATGCACAACTGAAAATGAAAAAATGAAAAATGTAGAGTTTTTTACTCTACAGTTCTTAGCAAACTTGAGGATTTCCTACTCAAAAAGAATAATCCACAAACTCCCACATGATCAAATGTGACAAAAATCACAACTTTAGTAAGGCTGTCTAATAAATAGACCACTCATCATTAGATAATCCCTGCTTATTTTGCAATTCATTGAAGGCTAAATCAAGGTTAATGATATCCTTGTGTGAAAAATTCTACAACATATGAACTGTAGCCTTCAATTAAAATTCAAGCTAAGAAACGGGGAATCAAAATAGATTCTACTTCAGGCACTGATGAATCATCTCTTAAACCTTGAAAGACTGCCTAATCATTTTGCCTAGCTAACAATAAAGGTTTAATCTCATCAATCATCAACACCGTATTGCTATTAAGAAAAGGGGAGGGAAGACCCAATTGCACTAGATCTTCAATGTATTATTTCATGTCTTTGATTCCTTCTTTCACCACATCTAGAAGCTCTTTGCATTTAACTATTGTGGAATTGCAATTGAGAACTTCATTCACTCTTTTGGCAGTGATCATTCAGTCACTAATCCCTGATGCTAATAATGTTCCATCAGTTGCATCATATAGCATTTGTAGCAGCATTTGAGAGTCAAACACTCTCAAAGAGATAGTGGACAGAGTGGCTTCAACTGAAGTCTCCACCTTTTCACACAATTTTTGTGCATTTAGCAGAAAGGTTAAAGAAGGTTTGAGCCAAGTAATCTCCTCAAAGATTATTTTCCATATTGATACATAAATCTCCTTAACCAAATTCAAAACCCATGTATTCTTTGGCCTATTAGCCAACTCAAGTGTCAACTGTTCTATCATTTTTCACTTGGCTTAAAGTTGGGCCTGTATAGTAGTGGTATTGTTCTACTCATTCAACAGCTTCTGTTGAAGTTGAGTGACCTGTAGTAGGCTTTGTTCACATTTTTCTTGAAATGCTACCTCTTCCCACCTTAAGGTTGTCAGTGCATCTTTCACCTACATTAGCCCTACTTTTAAAGAATCATTTTGGGCTTGAATAGCTTGGTGAGTCTGAAAATAAATAGTATCTTACAACTATTTGTTGAGACTCTCTATTTCATTATTCTTTGTATTGATTTTTGTAGTCAAACTACTACAATTTGCCTTCTCTTGGGCTAGATCAGCCTCCATTTTCTATAGCTTCTTTGATATTTTCAAATAATCCTCAACTACTATAGAAGTGGATTCATTTAGTAGCTCAATCTTATCTTAGGGTTTGAAAAGTGACATATCTATTGCCACTGCATTCATTATGTAATCTTCAGATTGCATCTGCTCATTTGGCTTGATTATATTAGGTGACAAATGGGTCATTATTAGTTGCTATTGTATTGGGTCAAATTGTGACCTCATATGTGGTGTAGCCAAGGGTTTATTATCTTTCATCCTCTTTTTCTCCATCCTAGCTTCTCTAGCCTTCTTAGCAGTATCTGCTTGAGTTTGGAAGGTAGAAGGTGAGGCAATGTGCCCACACGCAAAAGGATAACCTTATGGCAAGCCATATGGAATAGCCAAATGTTGGCTAGGGGAAATTTGAGGAGGTACTTTCTTTGGGATAGAGGGGGGAAAATGAAGCAATGATATGGATTGAGTATGGATAGATGGGGCAAAATGAGAAATGGGTACATCAAAGGTGGCAAGGGAAATTATTTGGCTAGATGGAATCATCACCTCTATAGGAGAAGATAGAGATTGAAAAGAAAAAGGAGAAACAACACTCACCTAAGGAGTAACCAAAGTAATCTATGGTTGGTGTTGTGAGGGTTCTGCTCTCTCCTCTAAATCAATTTGAAACCTCAGCCTCTTATGTTTCCTTGGTGTTTCTTCTTCTAGTTGTTCTCCCTTCTCATCAACATTTACCACTACTACTAGTGGTGATTGTGTAAATATGGGAACCCCAAGTGCTGACGTTGATGTAAAATATTTTGGTGGTGAATATACCACACTCTTTTATTTTTCAATGGCACTAAGAGATTGGGGCCAAATAGTTATAGCTACTACAACTGAGGTTTGCCCTTGGGTCTGTAATGTTCGACTAGATTTTGCTTTGGCTTCTAGCTCTCCACCCTGTGTCTGCAAATTGCTTGTATCAGGGCTAGAGATAGGAGATAGATGACATTCATCCTAGATTTCCTCCCATTTCTCATCTAAATCCACATTTCCAAAAGAGTGAGTTGTCTCACAAATCTCTTGCCTATATCTCTAATAGGCTTTTATTTTCTCAACATTGAAGTCTTTATTTTTTAATGCTCTTCTTAAACTAGAAGTCATTTTGATTTTATGATCAAAATCCCTTTTCTTAACATAAAATATTTCCCATGGCCTATCTTTTTGGAGGGGTAAATCTGTCAATTCTACAAAAAAATCAAGAATATCTTCCCTAGGATTTCTTCTATTTTCCCAAAAGGGACGACCCTCATGCACAATTCTGGTAGCAACCTTATTATTCCTAACCCATGAAGTTATGAAACCATTGGGGTCATATCCCCATTTATATTCAATTAAAGATAAACCTAGGAAGGATAGCTTTCTTAACAACATGATCTCAGCATCTCTGACCTCTAGGGCCATGTTGTTTGTTACCCATGGAACATCATACATTTTCTTCTTTTTCTTCTTAGAGCCATATTCATTATCTACCATAGACACCTACCTGGTGAGCTCTAAAAATGATAACCTAAGGGTCAAAATCTTAGGTAGAAACATTGGTTCCCCACTAAAACCATGGACTCTAATAATAGTATGATGGGACCCAAAAAAGTAATCACAAGGAATAGTGTAATTGGTCATAAGGCTTGAGACACTTGGAAATAGTCTATTTACAACTAGTTCTGAGCTCAGATGACAAAAATTAGGGGCAAAAAAAAGTTCCTAGCATTTGTATGGGTCACTAGTTTTGGACAAGATATGTGTCCATGCAGACACAAGAATGGTTCTATGTAGACTGAAGCTTGGGTCATACATATTTAGATGCATGTGTTGGGAAAAGATGCTAGAATTTTGATACAATATGAGATGAAATAGATAAGAAGAATACCTAAAAATCCCTTTAGATTTAAACTAGGTGAGTTGTTCAACCATTGAATATGCAATTTGCTTAGAGAAATCTAACCGATACTCTTGAGTCTTGTCAACAATTTTCTATCTGAAGAGGATGGCCATTTGTTCTTCATAGATAGTTAAATTATCTTTCATTCTGAAAATGAATGCCATCATAGAAAGTGCCTCTTGACTGGCTTGTGAAAATTATGCCTTACTGTTGGTAGTGTTGGCATAGTGGTATCATCATCACCTAATAAAAATTCTTATTTCAAAAATCTCAATTGAGTATTGATGTTTGCCCACATTTTCTGCATTTTGGCAATGGTGGGAAGCATGGTTGTCTTGTCATGATACAGGGCCAACATGTCTCTAATAGCCTTTGGTGTAATTTGCACCACAAATGGACCTTGTTATATAGTATTTGAGGGTACATGAAATAATTTGGAGCATATTTCAACCAAGTCAGGACACGGATGTACACCTGGAACAATGAATTGTGCCAGCTGGGAAGTCCATATCCTCATTATGAATGTTTCATATTGTTCAGCCTTGGCCCTCTGAAAACACCTTTGACATGCCACTTCTTTGAGAGTTTTGATAGGCTTTTGAAGAATTGGGTCCATGATTCTGTCTGCAAAATCTTTCACCTTTGCTGGGTCATTTGCATATCCAACTTCAGGGACTCTAGTCTGTGGATAAGTTTTTAAAGGTTGTACAAGGGCTGAAACATATGATTTGCTTATGAGAAACTTATCAATGGATTCATAAATCCTAGACCCTTGTTGCAAAGATTATGATCCCTCCATATCTATATCTATACTTGTAAATAGTGAACTATGGTTATATGTATGAAGCTTTGTAATAAGGAATCACTTTCACTAAGTAGGGTTTGTTATGAATTGAAATTTACAGATAACAAGGATTTTTTAGCAGATGCAAGAATGTTTGAGACATTTGTAAGATTTAACTCTTGTTATGGGGTATTTAATGACCCATCAAGTCTCATAAATGGCATTAAAATTAGATAACCATTAGCAAATCTTATGAAATCTTCATGGGATAGTGAGTTAGACACGTCATGAAAGTGGCTGCGTAAGGTACCTTGGGGAATTTAAGGATTTGGGAGATATTTAATGTGTCGATAGTTTTGAATTTTTTAAAAAATCTCTGAGCCACAGCTATGTGTTCAAAGAACACTTATTAAAAAAAGAGTGGGAAAGAAAAATGGGAAAACAAAGCAATAAGGAAAGGGAAACTATCTAACTATAATACATTAACTAGGTATCTTTGCCTCCCCCTGGATCAAAAGCAAAATTTTTGAAGTCTCCTTCATGGTGAGAAGACTTATGGTGCTAGACAAGTGGCTGAATGGGATGAAGCTCTGGTGACTTACTCTTCTTGCATGCCACCTTGATTGGCCTGCATCTGAGTGGATTAGAGTCAAACATGCTTCCAACATATATGTACTCTTCTTATTTATGGAATCTTGTCAGATGCTAGTTCTTCATACTAGCGTGTCTCATCAAGAAATTGAAGGATATTGGCTCATCACCATAAGCCCTTTGATATACATCATTTATTGGCTTATCTCCTTCTACCTCAAAATTGGGTTCCATTGCATGATCATCCTCCTTAATGACTTTTAAAATATCATCTTCAAATTCACCAACCTCTTAAAAGGATAAGTCTGAAAGCTTGCATCAATTTTGCATATTTATTTGAGTCTCAATGCTATATTGTCTATCCACAACTAGCTCACAGCCTCTTTGAAGAATATTATAACCTACCCCAATGACTTCAAACAATTCATTCAAATCATGATGAAGTAAGTGTCCATGCTCCTCTATATCATCTTGCAAAGTGAGAAGAAAGTTAGAAATTATCTCTTCTTCATCAAAGATTAAGGCATAAGCTTGTGACTTCCAACTCGAAATCTAGAATTCATGTTGAGAGACCTGAGGATTGGTAGAAGAGGTATATTTTGACATTTCTTCCCTTAAAAAATTTGGGATTTTATGATCTCCATCAAATATGACATAAGTGCCTAGACTAGTGGAGTCATAATTTCCATATGGGTCACTTTGCATCATAGTTAACAAATGATTATTTTTCTCTTCTTGATCATGTTCAGTCCAGTCACCTAATTCCTCAACAAAAACCCTTTCTTCCTTATTCAACATAGCATGATCTGCCTCTAATTTTGAGGTTGGTCCATCGGTGATGTGATCCTTAGATAGTGGCTCAGATAATATCTTCATCTTTGAACCATATTTGGTTTTTAGGATGAGGTGAGACCAATCAAGTGACATATATCCTCCTATTTTGGCTGTGAAATCCCTGGATAAACATAGGCCAAATACAGGGGGTATATCTATGACTACTACATCTTGATTGACAATTATATTGGGGAAAGTATATAATTTCAATGGAAGTTGTTTAATTCTCCCTATTATTTTCATTGATTTGCCATCCAACTGCATGAATCCTCTAGTAAGTGGCTCATACTTTATTTTTAAAGCATCAGCTATTTGCTTAGGCATTACTATAGTACTAGCTCTTGAGTCTATCATCACATTATGCAAGAGTTTCTTTCCAACTATCAGAGTCAAATAGAAGGGTTCTGGTTTGGATTTACTTACCTCTACTGCATTATTCAAAAAGGCTATTGTCTTCAGAGGAACTGTGTCCTTGAGCTTTTCTTTATCAGCAAGTCCTTCTTTGGTGCTAGTATGTTTAGGCACTACTTGGCCTTGTAGAGCTTCTTGTAACAACATATCTTGATTAGGAATGGCTAATATGTCCCATATTGACACTTGTGTTGGAGTTCTTTTTAGCTGATCCACCACATTCATTGATCCCAATGTTTGGGTTCTTGGAAAATAAGGGTGCCTTGCTTTTTCTTAAACTTGTCCAGGAACTACTTGGTTATGCACTAGCTGAGGCACTTCTTGTCTAGTAGCTATGTTTTGATGACTTTGAAATGGAGGAGGCCCCATAACTTTATTATTTGTGACTTCAAGCTATTCCATCATCCTTCTCTTTGATCTAGTATAGTAGTCTGATTGCACCATTGGTTTCTTGGAAGTAGAAGCTTCATTCAAGAATATTGACTCTTCATCTTCAACCCATGAAAACAAAGCATGTTCTAGGGCTATTTATTCTTCTTGTTGTAAAGAAATCCCTTGCATATGAGCCATCAGAACTAAATTTTTCATACCAAGAGATTGGTAGGCTTGAGTGTTAGAAGTACTTGCAAATTGTCCATCCATTCTTCTTTGCTCTGCTACCTTTTGTTGTAGATTACCCATGGGACAATATATGGGCATATGAGAATTATTAAAAGGGAAACACTAGGAATTGGTGCCATCTACATAATTATTCTACCCTTGAAAAATCTCTCTATTTGGATTTGGGGAAATAGTCTATGAGGGTGTAGGGACTGCAACTAATTGGTTTGCTGGCTGAGGGTTATTTTGCCTTTGATGACCCTGATGTTGGTTTGGCTGTGGTGGAAATTTATTTCCTTGGTAGCCTTGATATTAGGGTTTAGGATAAGGATTCTACTATCTTTTTATGTTAATTTACTCATTATAAAATGTCCTTAAGATGTTCTTGATATCATCCATCTCAGATGACTAGGTAGGGACAAGTTCTTTAGTAGGTTGTTGAGGATATTTATACATAGATACAAGTGGGGCTATGGAATTAGGGGTTTCTTAAGGCAACGATAAGGTAACCTCTAGAAACATGGGCATGGAAAGCCTTGGGGGAAAATTTCTATCATCTATTAAATTATTTTTAGCTCTAATTGCATAGTCATAAGCCTCTGGCAGAGTCTGACCTCCAAGTGACTAAATCATTATTGATATATCTGAATTTAAAGCTTTAAGATAAAATATTATAGCCATACCTAGTAATGGTATTGCTATAACAGGGATTCTTTCCCAAGTCTTTTGAAATATTGAATTAAAGTCAGTCATTACTTCTTGTGGTGCCCTTTTGATAGTAATCAACTGTTGCAACAAAGAAGATTTATCACCCTTTTCTTCAAATCTTTTAAGGAAAAGATCTCCAAGTTGATCCCATGTAGATATTGTATTTGGGGTTAAAGATCTGTACCATTCCAGAGTCATCCCTTTAAAACAAGCTACTAATAATATTATAGCCACATTCTGATGGGTGACTACATGTATAACACAGACATCAGACACATCCTACAGATGTTTTTCAGGTGTTTTGAAATCTTGCCCATTGAATTTGGGTAGAGCATTCAAGGAATTTACTAGGATAGGGTCCCAAGTGGCTGGTGGTATTGGGAGGATCAAAGGATGACTAGTGTTCCAACTTGCATAATTCCTTGGGGGTATAGGAGCTCCCATGTTTGCTCTTAGTATTGGTATAAACTGATTGACCCTTATTCTTGGACTAGTTACCAATGGTGGAAAAAGAATACCTAGATTTATAGTAGATTAAGATCTTGTTTCTGGTCCATAGCTTTGACTCCTTATATCTCTCTAGTTTATACAGTCTTGAAAGAAACTTCAAGATGGTGTCCCATCAGGCATGCCAAAAACTGTTAATGCTCAGAATTGTACTGTTTTCAACACCAACAATGGGAAGTTTCAGGAATGTGGGACTTGCAACCTAAAATGACCTCCAAATTTTAAAGAAGCTGGCTCTTCTTTATCTCAAAAGTATTTTGGGGAAAAGGGATAGAAATTAAATAGAAATACAAATGCAATGAAATAAAATATAACTATGGTGATGAGCCTGAATTTAATTCAACCCTTAATTCTAACCACAATGAATCTCTCTTTATGATTCAATTATATTAAAGAGCAAACAAGGCATGATCAATGTAAAAGATGAAAATAGATAGGATCAAAGGCTCACAACTTAGATGATTTTTCAATGACACAAAAAATATCAACAAAGGCAAATAATTTAGTATTCTCATTAATTTTCTAGTTACATAAAAGGCGTAGAAACATGCACATTTATACAAACTTTCTAACTCAAGAAAATAGAATAAAGGCAAATGATATTACTGGCCACAGCTAGAAGTCTAGAACTTTTGATAAAAATTTCTCACAAAAAATTCTCTCTATCTTATGATCTCCTTTTTTGGTGATCTCTGCACCCATATATATAGCATCAGACTAGCTCTAGATTACCCACACGTTCCCAATCCAATGGTCTAACTGAACTCTAACTAAACTGGAAGTGTCTAACAAAAGATATTTCTTGGATCTGAAATGTTCTATCTCCCTATAGTTCATTGGATGAAATAGATACATAGGATGCTTCCCACTGTGAAATGGGTGAAGACACTTGGCATGTTTCACTTACTCGACTTGAAAACTTTCTTATTATTCAAAAGGTACCAAAAAATGACACTTGGCAGCTTCCAAGGCACTTACCTAAGACACATGGCACTTTCCACATAACTTATACTCTTTATATGTCTTGCTCAGGAGCATTCCGTCTTTGACATCTATCATAGTCCATTGCTTCAAAACTTTAAAAAATTACATAAAATGGGACCTACAACACTTCTTACCTAAGCAGCTTCAAAAGGAGAATGGGGAGAGGTGTTGTTTTCCACATATTTTTAACAAATGACATGTGGTAGCTTTCATTTTCTTCAACTAGGGACACATGTCAGCTTTTGTTGATCTTTAGCTAGATTGTAGAAACATTCGAGACTCATTTTAGATTCATATGAATGGTGACACATGGCAGCTTTCACTAACTTTAGAAATAAAACCTGGATCCCACCACAGTATTTACTTATCAATGAAACAAAGTGAAGATATTTTAGATGTTGACATGTGGTAACTTCTGCTTTCTTTAGCTATGGATATGTGGCATCTTCCATTGCTTTTAGAAAAACATATTGAAACATTCTGTAATTGCCACTTGGTGCCTTTTTCTTGATCCTGAGAAAATCTTATTGAAAAAATATTTTGAAACTCAAAATAAAGTTGAAACACAGAGGCCAACACTTGTCATGCTCTGCTGAGTTACCACGGGACACGTGATACATTCCTAGCAACTTACAAAGATTATAAAATGTGTCTCAGCCGCTGACACTTGGCAGCTTCCATGTGAATTTGATACTTGGACAAAATTTAGGCAAAAGAAACTTGCACCCGTGCTCTGTGTCAGAAACTTTACATCCTTGAAATTTAAATATGTAGGGACAAAACTTAGAGTGCACAACTGAAAATCAGAAAATGAAAAATGTAGAGTTTTTTACTCTATAGGAAGCATCTTTTAAGATTGAAATGTAGACAAAGAAGAAGTTCCAAGGTAAGAAACTCAAGGAGGATGAAATTATTGATATAGATGAGGATGAACTAACTGCTTTAATTTTAAGGAAATTAATAATAGGTTTAGGCAAGTATAAAGGTAAGCTACCCCTCTAATGCTTTAATTATGGTGAGATAGGACATTTTTCTAATAAGTGTCCTTATAAGTATAAGAAGGATGGTGATGAAGAGCATGATCAAGGTCATGATGATGGCAAGTGATATTTTAAGTCTGATAAAATCAAAAATGAGTTCAAAAGGTTTGATAATAATAAGAATTAATTCAAGGACAAAAAGAGTCTATACACCAAAGAAGATTGCATCTCATCACAAGAGAGTGAAGACAGTGTCTTAGAATATGATCACGAAGATGATGGTTTTGCTGAAGATGAAGCTCTATTCATGGTTGAGGAAGGAATTTTATCACATCAAAAAGTGCTTACTTGGAGTGATTTAGATGATGATGAATATGAGGTAGACTATGAGACTGCATTGCCTAATGCTCATGAAGAATTGAAGATTGAAAAGAAGATTAATAAGAAGATGAAATTTAAAATCAAGGAATTTGAGGAGCTATTCAATGTATTTGAGATAAGAATGGATGAATATTCTAAGGATCATGAAGACATGGTTAAACATCTTAGCTGTCAATTAGAAGTCTTGTCTACAAGCCTAAAATATAAAGAAGATGAATGTGCAAGGTATGTAATTGAAAATGATTCTTTAAAATCTAAGTTAAATAAGTTATCTAGTAAGGTAATGTCATTTGTGAGATTTGAAAAGAGCTAGGTGATCTAGATAACATTATAAATGATCAAAAGCATGCAAGTGACAAGACTGGTCTTGGATACAAAGAAGAACTAGAGACTACAACTCAAGACAAGATGAAGACTGATGTGAATAAGGTGGATCAAAATTTTAAGATAAATTATTAGATAATGAATGAAGGTGTTGGTATAATAAATATAAATAAGATTAGACAACCAAATGCAATGAGGTATGAAAATTTTAATGGTTATTACTATACTTGTAATCAGTTTGGGCATAGAGCTAGAGGATGTCGAAGACCTGATAAGAATGAATTTACTTGAAAATATGATGGGGGTCATCAATTAAAAGGTGTAATGAAGGTTGAGTGCCTCAATTGTCAAGATGTTTGACACTTTGTAAAATGGTGTCCATTTAAGGTAAGACAAGCTGAGTTTCCTTCAAAAGATATTGAGTGTTACAATTTTTATGAACTAGGACACATTACAAGATATTGTCCAAATTTGGAAAGGTAAAAAGATTTGTTTTCAAAAATTATAGTGTGATTCAATTTTTAACAAAGAGTCATATTACTAGATTCTGTAATCAAAGGACTACGAACTAGAATAGGTTTTATTAGGCCCCTAGAGTGCAAGATAGAAGACAAGTTAATACATGGAAACTAATGGTGGCAAGTATGAGTCATGATGAGACTTATACTCCAAGTAATCTATTTTTTATTATGGTGAATGATTCTAAAGTTGAATAGTTCCAAGAGGTCTTATTGTTTTCTAATGTTGAAAATGAAGAGACTAATCTCAAGGAGAAGACCAAGGTGCTGGTTGAAGCTAGTTTGAGGTATGTTTGGATCCATGTGATCATCTCATTATTGTTGAACAAGTGCCTAGTGATAAGGATCCAAGATGTAAGGAAGATTATTTATATGAACAGGTATGCCATGAATCTATGTTCTCTCCATGTATTGATAACCCAATCATAGAAGAAAAGGATAATGATGTAGCAGTTGAAGAAGTTGTTTCTCTAAAGCCAAAGAAGAAGAAGAAGAAGAACTATAAGTATCATCTAATTAATGAGGAAGAGAAATATGATGAGTTATATTTGTTTTATAACATTGAGGTATAGAGGGTGTCTCTATCTATGCTTCTTAAGAGACTCCTTTCAAGTGGAGAAGCAAGTGTTAATGTGGTGTTTTTTAGTTGGAATAGTCTACAGGGTCAGAAGGAAGGTTCCTAGATGGAAAAGGAGCACTTGTGATTTTTTAAGGTAATATTTCTACATATAAAGGTCTTTTGACCCTATTTTAGCATGATCTAGATGGTTTTGTAATATGAACGTATGTTAAATTCTTTTTGGAGATTTTTGTCTGATATCAAGTTTCCTAGTTTGTGCTTAAGAACTTGCAGGTCCTAAAATGGGTTATAGGAATTCAAGGTTTCCAATGGTGTGGAATCTCAAATATTTGTCTAGAAGTATGTAATGGGTATCTCTAGGTGTACAATAAGTTTCAAAGGTGGACATTGACTGGAAGGTGTTGTGTTGACTTTATTTGTTTTAAGTATCTAGGGTTTTGAGATTTGATAGAAATGTGGTCTACCTTATGATTTTAGGTCTAAGGATTCTTAATCTATTTAATGAGTCAAATGGTTGGTCCAATCAAGATTTACAGAGATTCAAAGGTATTTGGTTCTCAAGTTATTCTTGTTTATGTCAAAATGGAGGGCTAATTAGCTAGTAAATTTATGAAGGAAGTATGTTGTAGAGGATGATATTGTTGTTTAAAATTGTTGTGCTCAAGGGGGAATATGAGAGTGATCTAGATATAAGCTTTTAGTTCCTAAAGATATGACTAAATAAAGTTGTGGGCTTTGTAAGTTCTAAGTAGGGTTATAAGGAGTCTAGACATACATAGTCTTGAAGATGTGATTTTTATTCAATTTATACAAAAGAGAAAAGCATGAATGTTTACAGGTGAGTTATCAAGTTGGTTTAGAACATGTTTTCTAATTGATAAATGGTATGATGATTTGTTGGTATTCATGGAAATGTCTTGAGAGAGAAAGTTGGTAAGCTTGAATGGTGATCCTTTATGGTGTCTGGTGATTTAAAGTTACTCAAATAGTAAAATTGCATAGAAATATTAGGGGGAGTCCCTCTTAGATGTCTCTTGGTAAGTTCCATTAGATTTTAATGTTTTATGTGTCTTGTCTTCCTTGGTTTCAGTGCTTGGTTGAAGTAAGTGTTGACGTGAAGGAAGAAGGATGTTGTCAAGGCAAGAAGAGGTAGGCTCAAAGTAAGGGGAGTTTTTATCATCTTTATAAGATGGTCATTTCTTATTTTATAGTATTTTCAAGTCCTTAATATCATTTGGTGCCCACTTTGTCATTGTGTCAAAGGGGGAGAAAGTTCATGTTGTGGGAGTGCTAGAAGAAAGAGAAGGTGAGTTGTATATTTCTATATATGATATTTGTTGACATAAATGACAAAGGGAGAGATTATTGGAAATTTTTAAGTCATTTATTGGTGATTTCATGATGTTACTTGGTGAGTGGATGATGTGCATTAATAATCCCAAGTAATAATGACAAAGTGTATAATGTGTTTGTTCTAGTGTGCTTTATATTGGCTTAGTTATTCTTTAGTTTTAGCATGATTAGAGATGTTTAAGATGATTATGGTGGTTATATCATGTGAAATAGGTCCATAATATGTTATCTATGTTTTGACATCTTGTGTGTATAAGTAGAATTCAGTTGGTAGTCCATAATTTTCATCTAGACACTTTGGGTTGAGTGGCAAAATTTTTGAGTAGATAGTTTGATGACATCACCATTACCACGTGTGGACAAGTCAAGGGAAGCTAGTCATGTGATTATGATCAATGTAGTCCCTAGTTTGTATTTTATAGATCTCAAGTCATGCATTAAAGCATGATTGAAGATATGAGGGTGCAAAGTTGGCTCCCAAGACAAATTTCACTATTTTCCCATACTTAGCCAAATTTGTAATATGGTTAGAAAGAGCCAAGTAAGTAGTTTGATGATATAAGATTTTACATGTGTCTATGTTTTAAAAGAAGGTGATCATATGGGTTTGTTTAATTTTCTACCTAGTTTATTTGTGATAATTTTTAGATCATGCATTATAACATGTTAATATATATGCATGTGTAAAGTTGGGCTCTCAAGTATTTTGACTATGTTTCCCATAGTCAATTTTACAATGTGATAGAAAGAGTTGAGTGATCATTTTGATGGTATTTTATCTTTCATGTGTGATGGTTTCAAGAAAAAATAATCATATGGGTTTATTTAGCTTTGACCATAGTTGATTTGTGCTAAATCTAAGATCATCCATTGAAGCATGACAAAAGTTATGGATGCTCAAAGATGGCCTCTCAGGTAGATTTGGACATAGTTGGCTTTGTGATAGAATTTTTTGAGAAGGCACTTTTATAGCATTATATCTCATATATGCATGGGTTACAAGAGTAGTGTGTCATATATTTGGATTCTCCTATGTGAAAAGATCATTTAGTCTAAATTTTAAATCCTACATCAAAGCATAGATGAAGTTATTAAGGATAAAAAATGGAAACTCAAACATATTGACAATGTCCCCATAGTCATTTTTGAAAGTATTAAAAGCTCAATCAAGATCAATAGTACACATTGCTCTAAAGAGTCAAGAGGAAGCGAGATAAGGATAGGTGCACAATGTTTAATGTTTGAGAAAAGTCATAGGATAATGATCCAATAATAAACATACATTCATACATTTGATCGAATGGTTAACATTGATTGTTAAAGATTGGGCTGATCCATAGAGATTGATAGAGCATCTGGAGTCAAAATTATGAGATTGATAGACTATGCAATAATGTTTAGATAAGATTGACGGTGTGAGATTGATCCAAAGCTAAGATGACACAAGATGTGAGAAAAGTTTTCGAGGTTTAACTATGATCATTTCAATTTAAAGATTTGAATTTGTGAAGGAAAGACTAGTGTCTAGTTTTTAGACCATAGATTTTGATAGAAGTCAAATTTACTATTGTAGTAAAAAGCAAAGTCGTATAAGACATAAAGACACATCTGGAAATATGATTTGAATATTTAGAAGTGTGTGAAGATAGAGTTATTGAGATCCAAAGTTGACTATGTTTCCATATATGTTTTGCAAGTGATGCAAAAAGGATATTTGAGTTCATGTAGTTGATGTTTCAATGTTTCATAGTGTATTGGATATTGGGGAGTGTTGTAGACTCATGGGGATGCTCTATGAGTATTTTTGAGGTGTGATCAATCTATCTTGAGTATGAACACTATTTAATAAGTTGATTGTATGTTCGTTAATGGCATTCCTATGTATGAGGTCTATGTTTGAGTTGTTTGAGCATACATAGAGGTGAGCTAAAGTGACTGTGATCATTTAAGGATTTTCTAGAGGACATATGGAGTGGATTTATGTATTTATAAGTGGTCATATGTTCTTTTAATGCTTAGAGAAGTGTCAAAGAGCTGAGTGGATATCCATAAGACCTAAAAATGACTTAGGCTTATTTTGAAAGGGAGCAATGCTTAAGTGTGACCCATATGAGATGCCTTAAGGGTAAAGGCATGTAGTGTGGCTAAAAAGGATTATTATGGAATTGATAATTAATAATTCCTATATATATAGTGGAACCAAATGTGTTGGATTCTAGACTTGTATGTAAGAGATATGGATGTGAGAGTATTGGAAAGCAAAAGAAAACATAGGAGAGTGAGAGTGCCCAGGTATTGGGTTGATGATCAGAGGAGATTATGGACTATGTGTATGATCTATAGATCATGTTCTTGATGATGATATAGTGTTATTATAGTGTGAAGTTTTGCAAAGAGATTTTGGCATGCTTATTATTGGCCATTTTGGCCCACATACCAAGCTTTTGTTTGGTTTAAATAGTTGAGCAAGGTCCCAATAGTTGATGAATGGATTAGGTGGTTTTGCAGTAGGATCAACATTGAAAGTGAAGGGATATAGGTAGGTTTTCATGGTATTGATCAATTTTAGGGACAAGTCTAGAAAATTCCTAAGTTTACACTTATCCAAATATTTCAACATCTGGACAAAGTGTTAAAGCATTCCTTTAGATGAAGTGTTCCACATAAAACCCATGGCAAAAGTATAAGACTTATTTATTTTAGGAGGTTTTATTCCACTTATTTTTACTAAGTATTGAAATTATTTTAGGAGGGATTATTTCAAGAGTTTTGTTTCAGCCTTTTGTTCAAGTATCAGAAATTATTTCAGATATTTTTTCTGAAACAATTTCCTCAAAGGGTCATTTCTTCAAAGAGGTCCTTTCCAATTTTCCTGAAAGGCAATTTCAGAGCTAAAGTCTAATACACTTTTCTTGAAGGATCATTCTACAAGAAAGTGAACCTATGCAAAATCTCAGAGGATATCTTCTTCAAGAAAAGTGTTCTTTACACTTTTATTGAAGGGTTCTTTTCTCAAGAAATAGTCCACTTCACTTTTTCTAAAGGGCACTTTTTGAGTTCTAAAAAGTCCTTTTTGGTAGTAGTGCCCCCAAAAAAATTTATTGAAAGGTATTTTCTCTATAAAATTGTCCATTCAAAAGTCTCAAAGGATATCTTGCAATAAAATTGATCCAATTCAGAGGTTCCAAAGGGCACTTTTTAGAGAGCAAGGGACCAAGACATGAATGTGCCTAGACATTTTGTTCATGATAATTATTCAAAACAAGGATAAGGCAAATGAATTCCTTTAAAAAAATGTTCAATCATAAGGCTCAAAGGAATTATCTAGTAAAGGGTCCAAAGGAAATAGCCATTTGATTTCAAAAGGTCTTAAGTAGTCCCATAGACCATCAATGATGGGCGCATGAACATCAAATGATGTCCTGAAGACCATCAATTTTAAGATCAAGAAGTAGCCATTAGTTTTTAAACTATGGGTCCTAATAAGATCAAAAACTCACACTTAATTATACATTAGAGATCTAACATAGTGAGGTTGAGTCAAAGAGGTCAGTGAATCTAAGGAGCTAATGAGTCAAGGACAAGTGTTTTAGACATGTTCAACAAGAAGAAGATTGATGGATCTTGGGCATTCATGCATAGGAATATTGATGGAGTGGGATGTTCAAGGAGCAAAGGATCTAGATCAAAAATCAATAACCAATGAAAATAAAGGTCAAGAGCAAAAGAAATCCCAAGTGACTTAGGCATAGGTCAAAAGGTCAGTTTTCAACTAAGGCAAGCAAGCATCATGGATCTAATCTCGAGCATATTAAAATTAGAGTAAAAGGTGAATTTTTTAGGATTAGATGGTACCATTAAAGACCTAAAAGATATACACATAGATGTTGGTGGCCATTGACAAATCTAGATGCATGAGAGTGACCTTCCTCCCCACTTGGGCACACATTGATATACCAATCATTGAATAGTTTTGTACCAAGATAAAATGAAAGTGACTTATTTATATCATTGTAACTATCATGGAGCATCACAACGAAAATATTGTAATGATTCAATAGACTGGGGTGTCATAGATCAATCAAATGGTCTAAAAGAGCATATTTTTAGAGGTAGTTGTAACAAATATTCAAATGGATTTGAATTCATTTGATTCCCTTTTGAGTGCTAAAACTCCCTCTCTCTTGCTTCCCTTATACTATAAATATATCCTTTGAGATATTATTTTTCATCCCTTAGACTGTTATGACTAGACTCTACCAGAATCATATTTAAAACCTCTTAGAGTAGCGAATAGATTATTTTGTAGTCATTTTGTTAATTTGTATTTAGTGTTCTATGTTTGTTATATATGTAAATGTGAATGTTATGTTCCTTTTCTATGTCCAAAATCAACCTAGGTGATATAAATCTTCTTCTAGGTTGTATAGTGTGTCTCAGCATTGATATCTCAAGTTTACAATGGATACCCAAACTTAAGTGTCTTTAACTAGACCTTATTTCCACTACTCCCTAATCCAAGTACATCAAACATTCTTGTATATGAAATAATATTATAGAGAAAGCATAGTGAGCATTAAATTATTTTCATATTTCATTAGTCTATTAAAGAGTTCAAGCCTAAGAGTGGGTCTGTTAAAATTCTTGGTATATCATTGCAACTTATAATAGGTTTATTTCTGTAACTCCTTATCCCTTTTCACCCCAACTAGTTTTAGGTTTTAGAAGTAAAGGTCCAAAATGATACATCAGAGAAGCTAGCCTTGTTAAAAATCCTAGAGGTCTCATATTGATATAGGCAACCCTCAACCTTATACCATTCCCATGTTAGTCCAAGTTTAGAAGCAAGACCTGAACACTCCTCATTTTATCTAAGGTGTAAGCTAGAGTGCTAAAAATTCTAGCATGCCTAGTGGGACCACTAATCTTGCATATCTAAGTATATTAGTAAGTTTCAAAGTTTCATTTCTAGGCTTGCATAATATTTTATGCCCCTAGGGTTATCATAAGATCTTCCACAAAAAGGAAAGGAGTGGATTTGTTTGAGCTACCTTTACAATAAATAAAGAAAAAAAAGGCCCCTCAGCTAGAGCCTACACCTACACCTCTTGTTCCTCCTCTTATTGCCTGAAATCATCTTGTTCAACTCAATATTGTTTAGACAAACACTGTTATAAACCCCATACCTCAGATGGATATTCCTAAAAGGCAATCATTTATGCCATTTAATGGTGGTAATCTTTTAAACCTTACTCAATGGGATAATATTCTAGTCTTAGCTTTGAAGGCCCTTACCTATTATACATGAGAAAATATAGTTACTCCTATAGACCATATAGTAAATGTTACTAACCCCTATTTAGTACATCATATAACCTAAGAAAATGTAGCAATGAGGTTATTAGCAACTTCTTTCAATGGAAAGGCACTTCAGTGGTATAAAGGATTGGCCCCTGCATCAATAAATAGTTGAGATTAGTTTGGAGAGGTCCTATGCAAGCACTTTGAAGACAATAGTGATCATCTTTCACTTATGGAGTAGCTCACAACAATCAATATATTCCCTAATGAATTCATGGTGGATTTCAACTATAGATTCCAAAAGACCTAAGATATAATTCCCATAGTGATAAAGCCTATACCCAATAATGCCTTTTTGTACTATTTGAAGGCTCTCAATTTAGATGTAGCTATAATGATTCAATCCATGGGAGGGAATACCCTACCTAGAGCTTTTGAAGTTGTAATTAGGGCTAAAATTTGCCTCATTCAAGTAATCAAGTTGGCTCTAAGGCCACCAACACCTCTCTTTGTAGAGATACATCCTCCTACTCCAACTATCACTGTAGTTCTAGAATCAACAAAGTTTTATCAAATAGAAGGTGAGAAAAATGATAGATTTATGAAGATAGAGAGTCTCCTCAAATCCTAGAACAATAAGTTAGTTGTAATGGAGAGGTAAAAATCCTCACCATACAAGCCCTACCAAAATAATAATTAATTTTTTTTAGTAAAATAGGTCAACCTATCAAACCAATCAATAAGGACAAGGGTTGAAGCTTTAGTCAAGGCAATACAATCCCAATGCTCTAAGTAATTCTAGACCTATTGTGATAAATCAAAACAACTATGCCCAAGAAGGTTCATGGTAATTAGAGAGACAATCCAATGAGATGTTAATGGCCACTACTAAAAGTATGCATGAAGACCCTAACTGGAAACATGCTCTTTCATTTTAAAGTCATGACATGATGCCTCCTCCACCACAAACTCCCCAAGTGAATCAAGACAACATGCCTGCCATGTCATGATATAAAGCTCACATCTAGAAACAAGGGAGCATGAGTGTAGCACTTGTTGATACCACATGTATGAATTTACATTAAAAGTAATATGTGTTTGAGTATGTAGTAACCAATATGGGACAAGCCCAAAGATAAATTACTTAGTTTTAGTTCAGATAAGAGATAAAAAAAGGATATTGGAGGATAACTTGGGGTAGCCTAATAGTCAACAACCCAATTCTTCATATGTAGTTGCTAAAGCTCCTATAAATCAATAAGTGCCCCAATCCCATGGGTAGCAGTAGAGGTCTCCCTTCATTCCTCATATTACTCAAATGGACCAAGTGATACCTCTACCTCAAAAGGGTATTCCAAAGGTATTAGTCTTCCTTTTAATATTGTGGAACATTTAAATAAGGATAATGTAACTGTGTCTATGTATGATGTTTTGTTTATCCCTAGGCAAAAGAAGATTCTTATTCAAGAGCTCTCTAAAATTTCTTAGGTGGAAAAAATGGATGTTAAAGTAAACATTGTTTTCATCAATAATATTTAGCCTAATCAAACCCCTAGCTAAGTTCCCAATTAAGTTCCAAGCATAAGATAGCCTCAAAATATTGTCCCTCCTCCTAAGGTTACAAAGCCTCCCCCATTTTATCTGTCAGTCATCATAGGGGATTGTTTGGTTCACAATTGCATGATTGACTTAGGTACTTCAACATTAGTGATACCTAAGGCCATATCAAACAATATTGGGCTCAAATATGTGGCTAACAAAAAAGGTGTTCTCTAATTGGATATATCTTCTACTAAGATAGTAGGCATCTTGAAGGATATTCAAATCACCCTAGTTGCATACCGAAATTATGTCATTACTCAAGATGTGATGGAGGGAGATATCCCCCCTATTTTTCCCTATACGTGTCTAGGGATTTCACTACTAAGATTGGCAGGTATCTAACATTTGATTGGTCATACATGGTTTTTAGAGCTAGGTATGGGACCAAAGTCACCATAAAGTTTGAGCTTATATCCAGGTTCCACCTATAACCCTACATGCCCAATTTTGCAAATGCTATTTTTTCCATATTTAAGGATGTTGAAGAGGTTATTAAGCAAGAACCCCATAATCATCAAGAAGGCATCTCAGATATATACTTGGATGAGTGAGTAATTGATAACCATGGATTTCATCCATAAAACATCATTAAAGAGATAGACTTGGGAGTGTACTATATGCATGAGGAAAGTGTTACAATACCTTCTTTAACTAGCACTTCTTAAGAAGAATATGGATGTGACTTTTTCTTTGATGGCTGAAGGTCTAAGAATGGAAGTGGAGTGGGATCCATGTTAGTTTCACCTTTAGGTCAAAAGTACCATTCTACTATAAGACTCTAATTCATTCTCACCTCAAATACAACTGAATATGAAACCCTTTTGCATGGTTTACAAGAAGTAAGGAAGAGAGGTATCTGCTCTTCAAAATTAAGGGTGATAGTGAAATTTTAGTGTAATTGGTGAGATGCCTAAGTGTAGTCAAGAGTCACCATCTAAAATCCTATAAGCACTAAGTATGGGACCTCATGGAATATTTCTTGGAATTTGATATCCAATCCATACCAAGAGAAGAAAACCAACATGCAAATAGGCTTGTTTCCATTGGTGCCCAGTATGAGATAGCAGAAGGAGTCAAAGGTAGCCAAGGCCAAGATAAGGTAAAGATTATATGCAAACAAGCTATAACTAATAATGAGGTGAGTTGACAAGTCTTTGACAATGATGATTATATAATATGTTATCTAATGTAAGAGATAGAGTTCTACCATAGGAACCAAGACAAGTTATAGAATCAATATGATGATCAAATATTATAGATGAGATCAAATAATCTTCCCAAAGGACTTGTGACATTAGAGATCATCTTCAATTAAAATGACCAAGTAAGAAAGGGGAAGGCATACATCTTAGCTAAAGAGGAACACTATGAAAGGGTAGAGATATTTAAGGGAAAGTTATTAAACCTGGGAAACATCAATACAATAGAAAAAAGAGATACATTTTTTGCTCTATGCAAAAATAATTCTGATATATTTACATGGGAATACAAACACTTGAAAGGGTTTGAACCCAAGTTTACAAAACACACCATTGAATTAGAAAGTAAAGCCAAGCTAGTCAGGCAAAAATAGAGGCCTATCAACCCAAGAGTGGAGGATCTCATGAGAAGATAGCTCTATAAATTGATTGAATCTAGGATAATATTTCCAATTAAACATTCCTCTTGGGTGGAAAACCCTGTGCTAGTGAGGAAAAAGAAAGGAGATATTCAATTATGTGTTGAATTTATGGACCTCAATAAGGTGTCTCTAAAACATCATTACCCACTACCCTCCATGAATCAAATCATACAAAATGTGGTAGGTTGTCCAAGGTTCTCATTCCTTGATGGCTATTCTAGCTATAATTAGATCATGGTGAAAGAAGAAGATTGGTAGAAGACTGCCTTCACAACAAAATAGGGTACCTATGCATATTTTAAAATGCCTTTTAGACTCTCCAATGATGGAACCACCTTTTAAAGAGTAATAGACATTGATTTTCATGGTCTTTTGAATGATATGGTTTTAGTTTACCTTGATGATATAATATTTTTCTCCAAAGACCCTAATGATCATCTAACACATTTGAGATCTATATTTGATAGATGTAGACAATTTGGGGTTTCTTGAATTCAAAGAAATGCATTTTTTGGTACATGAAGGGAAACTTTTGGGACATTTGGTGTCTAAAGATGGTTTATCCATTAATCCATAAAGGATAGATGAAATCATTATTCTATCACTACCCAAACATAAGAAAGGGTTGTAGAGCTTCTTGGGCAAGATCAATGTCATCATAAGGTTCATTCCAGGCTTTGTAGAGCTAGTTAATCCTCTCACTCATATGCTAAGAAAAGGTAAATATTTCACATGGACAAGGGAAGGTAAGAGGAGATTTGAGGCCATCAAAGAGGCCATATCTCATGCCCCCACACTTTTAAATATAAATTTTAACAAGGAATTATATTTAAATGCCTTTTACACATTAGATGCAATTTTTTTCATGCTCATGTAAGGTCTAGAGCAACCCATTACTTTCTTCAACCAAGCTTTGGAGGGTTATGAAGAAAGATATAACTTTGTTAAAAAATATGTGCTTGTTATTGTTAGAGGTTTAAATAAATTTGGGAATCTAGTTTCAAATAGTAAGGTCATATTAATGGTGGCCCACTCAAGTGTGAAGGATTTTATCCTCAATAAGGATTTGAATGAAAAGAAAGTAGGATGGGTCACCAAGTGTATGTAATATGACATTGAATTCAGAGTCATAAAGCTAGTCTGAGGAAAGGCATTATGTGAAAATATTTCTAAAGATGTGAGGGAAGAAAAAGAGATAATCTTGGTAATCTAAGACACCCAACCAGAAGTTAAGGACACTCTTCCATCCAGCTGAACACTAAACATTGTGAGATTTCTTCAAATGGGTGAGTGTCTAATGGGTTTTAATACATCACAAAGAAGATAATTTAGACTAAAATCAGTGTCATACATTTTGATTGATATAGTGTTGTTCAAAAATGACATTGGAGGTATGCTCTTAAGATGTGTTGAAACTAATCAATTTAATAATCTTTTCCATGAATTCCATGATATTCCTTAAGGAGGCCATTTTTTAACCAAAACCACAACTGGAAAAATCATCAAAGTTGGTTAATTTTGGCCCAATTTATTTAGAGATGCAAATACATGGGTGAGTAAGTGTTCAAAATGTGGCATGTTTACAAGGAAACAAAAGATAGCCACTATGCCATTGAAGCCTATTCAAGTTGAGAAGCCTTTCATGAAATGGGGTTTAGACTTCATTGGCATGATTAATACTCCATCTAGTACTAGCCATAAGTGGGTCTTGATAGCCATAGACTAATTTACCAGGTGGGTGTAATTAGTTCCCTTGAAAGAAGCAAATGAGAAAATTGTTCTTGAGTTTTATGAAAGCCTAGTCACCTATTTTGGAACACCATCCACCATACTATTAGGTAATGCTTTGGTATTTAGTATAACAAAGGTATGTGAGTGGGATATTGAGTAGGATATCTATCTGACATCTTCATATAATTATTATCCATAGTTTAATGGATTAGCTGAGTCTACTAATAAGAAATTGATTCGGATCATTAGGAGAATGATGGAAGATAATCAAAGATCCTGACACACAAAACTAAAGAATGCATTATGGGATGATAGGGTCACTCCCAAGAATTCCATTGGTAACTCCCGTAATCTCTTAGTCTATGGAAGATAAGAAACAATTCCCATTTCATTCGTGCTTCCATCTTTGGAACTTGTACACTAACTAGAGCTTCTAGAAAGTGATGTAATGGAGGTCAGGATGAATGAACTAAGAGAGCTAGAGGAATTAAAGGATGCCATCATGTATTCCATATGGTATAACCAATAATATTTCAAGATGACCTTTGATAAAAGTGATTCATCAAAGACATTCCAACAAGGTGACATAGTCCTCAAATGGGATGAGGATAGTGTAAACCCAAGAAAATACTCCAAGTTTGATAGTATTTGGAGTGGACCATATGTCATCATAGGCTAAAAAGAGAGAAATGATTTTGAGCTTTCCAAATTGAATGGAGGGAACCTCCCCATCCATATTAATGGGAGGCATATCAAGTTTTTCTACTAGTCTCATATCTTACTTTTTATACATAAGTAGATAGTTTTATTCTTTTCCTCCAAGTGATTTTTCACATTATTATTGTTAGTCATTCTATTTATAGTTTAGGTTGTTTCTTTGTCTTGTATTACTTTGTCATTATTTTCCCTCCCCATTAATCTAATAAATGTTTCCAAAATTTAAGCATAGTCTATTTATAAGTAATTTTCATTTGAACAAGCTGGATCAATGTCTGGGTTCCATGACTAATAGGTTGGTCAAGCCAGCTAAATCAAAAAAATTATTGGCCATTTTAACCCATATACCAAGATTTTTTTTGGTTTAAATATTTGAGTAGGGTCCCAATAGTAGATGAATGGATTAATTGTTTTGAATTAGGCTCAACATTGCAAGTGAAGGGATCTAGGTAAGTTTTAATGGTGTTGAGCAATCACAAGGACAAGTCTAGAAAAGGCCTAAGTTTACACTTAGCCAAATATTTCAGTGTTTAGACAAAGTGTTAAAGCATTCCTTCAAAAGAAGTGTTCCACATAAAACCCATGGCAAAATTACAATACTTATTTCTTTCAAGAGATTATGTTCCACTTCTTTTGACTAATTATTGGAATTCTTTCAGGGGGATTCTTTCTAGAATTTTGTTTTGGCCTTTTATTCAAGTATCAAGAATTGTGTTAAACATTTGATCTAAAACAATTTACTCTAAGGGTCATTTCTTCATATAGGTCCTTTTAATTTTTATTGAAAGTCACTTTCGAAGCTAAGGTCTAATACACTTTTCCCAAAGGATCATTCTACAAGAAAATGAACCTTTACAAAATCCTGGAGGATATCTTATTCAAGAAAAGTGTCCTTTACACTTTTCTCGAAGGGTTATTTTCTTGAGAAAATGGTCCACTTCACTTTTTTTAAGGGCACATTTTGAGTTACGAAAGGTCCTTTTGGTAGCAGTGCCCCCAAATATTTTCCCAAAAGGACTTTTCTTAGGAAAATTGTCCATTCAAAAGCCCCAAAGGATATCTTGTAAGAAAAGTGATCCAATTTATAGGTTCTGAAGGGCACTTTTTAGATAAATAGGGACCAAGACATGAATATGCCTAGACATTTTGTCCACATTAATTATTCAAGATAAGGATAAGGGAAATGAATTCCTTCAACAAAAGTGTTCCAACATAAGGCCCAAAGGAATTGTCTAGCAAAGGCTCTGAAAGAAATAGTCATTTGATTTCAAAAGGTCTTAGGTACTCCCATAGACTATTAATGACAATCATATGAATGTCAAATGACATCCTGTAGACTATCACTTTTAAGATCATGAAGTAGCCATTAGGTTTTAAACTGTGGGTCCTGGCAAGATCAGTGGCTCATGTTCAATCATATATTAGAGATCTAATGGAGAAAGTCTAATTAAAAGAGGTTAGCAAATCCAAGGAGATAATGAGTCAAGGATAAGTGTTAAAGATGTGTTTAACAAGAAGAAAATTGATGACTTGTGAGCATATGTGCATAGGAAAATTGACAGATCAGGTTGGTCGAGGAGTGAAGGATTTAGATCAAACATTAACAACCAATGAAAATAAAGGTTGAGAGTAAAGTAGATCCCAAGTGACTTAAGAAAAGGTTAAAAGGTTGATTTTTGACTAAGGCAAGCAAGCATGATGGAGTCAAACTCTAACACATTTTAGTTAGATCTAGGGGTAAATGTTTTAGGATTGGATGGAACCATTAAATACTTAGAGGATAGACATATAGACTTTAGTAGCCACTGACAAAGCTAACTACATGAGATTGACCTTCCTCCCCACTTAGGCACACATCGATATACTAGTCATTAAGTAGTTTTACACCAGGACAATATGAAATCAACTTATTTCAATCATTTTAGCCACCATAAATCATCACAAAGAAGATATTGTAATGATGTAATGGACTAGGGTGACCTAGATCAATCAAAAGGTTTGAATGAGCATATTTTTATAAGTAGTTGTAATAAATTTTTAAATGGATTTAAATTCATTTGATTCCCTTTTGAGTGCAAAATCTCCCTATCTTTTACTTCCCTTATACTATAAATATAGTCTTCAAGCTATTATTTTTCATCCCTTAAGCTGGTATGACTAGTCTCTACCAGAATTGTATTTGACACCTCTTGGAGTAGTGAATAAAGTATTTTATAGTCATTTTTATAATATGTATTTAGTGTTTTTTGTTTGTTTAATATTAAAATATAAATTTTATCTTCCTTTTATATGTCCAAACTCAACCTAAGTGCTAGAAACCTTCTTTGCAAGTCGTATAGTTTGTCTCAACATTGATCTCTCAAGGATATAGTGGATAGCCAAACTTAAGTGTCTTTACCAAAACTTATTTTAACTACTCCCTAATTTGAGTGCATCAAACAAAACTCTATATGAAATACTATTGTAGAGAAATCATAGTGAACATTACATCATTTTTATATTTCATTAGCATGTTAAAGAGTTCAAGCCTAAGAGTGGGTTTGTTAAAATTTGTTGTGTATCATCATAGCTTAGAATAGGTTTACTTCTATAAATCCTTCTCCCTTTTCACCCCAACTAGTTTTATGTTTTAGAAGCAAAGGTCCAAAATGATGCATCAGAGGAGCTAGCCTTATTAAAAATCTTAGAGGTCAGGTCTAGATATAGGCAACCCATAGCCTTAGACCATTCCCATGTTAGTCTAGGTTTGGAAGCAAGACCTGAACAATCCTTTTAGATGGTGTATTAATAAGAAGTACTCATAAGCCTAGTGTTGATGCTTACAATTCTTCTAGTAGGACTATTTATAACATTATAAAGGACATGAATAAAATATAATCTTATATTACCTTGCATGAATTGACACAAATCATAGAACAAAGAGATCTATTTCTAGAATCCTTGTCCAAAAAACATATCAAGATATCCAAGACTGATAATGCAAACATAGCTATGTATAAGGATAAATTAGAGTCCCTACCCATCTTACTTATAATTAGAATGTTTGGTAAAAACTTGCATAAATGTTTGTTAGATTTTATTGCCTCTACAAATATTATGCCTAAAAGTGTTTATAAGCAACTTGGTTTCATCCCCATTAAGTCTAATAAGGTTTTTACCCAATTAGATAATTCTAGGGCCAAGGTGATTAGATAATTATTAAATGTTCTTATGTAATTAGCTTCTGAGCCAAGGTTCCATAAATTTATTGACATCTAGGTGGTAGATGTCCCTGATACATATGGACTACTCTTGAGTAGAGAATGGATAAAGGCTTTAAATGGATATATGTCCATAGATTGTTCACACCTATGTTTGACTTGGAAGGGAGTTCCCAACCACATCAAAGTTGAAAGGGAGCCAAGAATGAAGCACATGATTACTAAGTATAATGTTGTTAATGAAAACATCAACATAATTGATTCTGATTTAGGATTTTTCACCCTAGAAAATACCAATGTGTGTGATCTTACAGAATTTAATAGTGTGCCTAGACAATGGAAGTTGTTTTTTGATGGCACTAGGTGTAAATCTGAATCTAGAGTAGGCATTGTTCTAACTGACCCTATTGGTAATAAATATCATGCTTCTTATAGGCTCTAGTTTCCTTGCACTAATAACCTTGTAGAATATGAAGCCCTCATCTTATGTCTACAATCTACCATAAAAAACAAGGTCAAAGAACTACTAGTTTATGGTGATTCAAAACTAGTAGTAAATCAAGTAAGAAACAAGTATCAGTGTAAACTATCATACCTCAAGAGGTATGGGATTTAGTGGACTATTTTGATGCCTTCAATATTGTTCTTATCTCTAGGGAGGAAAATAAAGATACTAATGAGCTTGCCTCTATTATAGCCAATCTCATGCTTGACCAAGATTTACCAAACTTAAGTATTGAGATCATACCTTGCCCTTTTGTCTTAGACAATGTGAACCATCTATAGGTCTTTAGTGATGAACAACAAATCCCAAACTTCATGACTTGTTTAGGACTATTTTAAGTTTATATCATTGATGAGGCTGATGAAAATGAATTTAGAGAAGGCAAGTTTGATGGTAAAGTCATTCAGTTGAATGAAAATAAAATCCCCAAAGGGATGATTGCTTTGGAGAGGATTTTTTATCAAAACAAGCTAGTTGAAGCCTCTAAGGTTCCCAAAGTAAGTAGAAAAGAATAAAATATGGTTGATCTTGAGACCCAAGATTAACCTCAACTAGTTAACATTGGAAAATACTACACTAATATGGATAATAAGAGAGCCAAAGAGTTGTTAACAAAATACAAAGATGTCATAACCTGGTCTTATGATGACTTGAAGATCTTTGACCCAAGAGTCAATACCCACACTATACCTCTCAAGGAAATGTTTAAACCTTTCAAATAGAAACAAAGACATATAAATACTATCTTGGAACCCATAATCTTCAAATAATCTAAGATATTTTTAGATGCTAAAATTGTATTTCTCATTAGGCACTCTACCTAGGTGGCTAATTTAGTGCTAATTAGGAAAAATAATTTTGAAATAAGACTATGTATTGAATTTAGAAATTTTAATAAATAATCTAAAAATAATAATTATCCCCTTACCTCTCTTGAACAAGTAATAAAAATTATTTTAGGTTTAGCCATGATGTCCTTTCTTGATGGTTTTTCAGGATACAATTCGATGCTAGTAGACCAAGACAACAAAATTAAGATAACATTCACAACTAAGTCAGGAACCATTACATAAAAGAGAATACATTTTGGATTGATAAACATATGAGACAATTTTCAAAGGTCCATGGACCATTCCTTCTAATTCCTAATTGGTAAGTGTATCATAATTTACATGGATGATCTAACTATTTTCTCTAAGAATAGAGAAGACCATTTCATGCATCTACAACAAGTATTTAAAAGGTGAAGAAGGTATGATATTTCCATTAAACCTAAGAAGATCATTTTTAATGTTATTAAGGGTAAATTATTAGGCCATGTCATCATTAAAGATGGAATTTCCATAGATCCTGAAAGAGTGGAAGCTATATCCAAGATAGAGCCTCCCAATAGTAAAAAAATTGAAATCATTTTTTGGTAAAACAAACTTTGTGAGAAAATTAATTTATGGCTTTACAAAGATTTTCAAACCATTGAATGATATGTTTAATAAGGATTCTAAAGTCTCATGGAATGAGGATTCCAAGAAAGCCTTTGAAGACATCAAAAGTGCAATCAACTAGGGTCCAGTCTCGATAAGTCTAGAATTTTCAAAGGATTTTTACCTATACTACTTTTCCTATGGTCACACTATTTCTAAAGTATTAACTCAAAAAATAGAAGGATCTGACCATTTTATTAATTTTATGATCAATAATTTTAAAAATGATAAGTTAAATTATCCCTTAATTGATAAACAAGCCTTTGCATTAGTTAAAGATGTCAAGAAATTTAGGCACTACATTCTTAGGGAAAAAGTGAATGACATTTTACCAGATCTAACCACTAAAATAATTCTCAACCAATGTGAACTTGGAGAAATAAGAGGTAAGTGTATGTCTATCCTTCAAAATCATGACATAGATATGAAGACTGTAAAACTAGTAAGGTGTCAAGGTCTGATTCAAATGATTATTAATACCATCCCTAAGCTAAGTATTATGCAAGTTGATCAATAAAGATTCCAAGTTAATGAATGGTATGAATCCATAATTCATTTAAAAATCAATTAAACTTTTCCTACATGGCTAACCAAGGAGTATAGGAGGGCTCTAAGGCTCAATACAACTCACTACCTCATCAAAAATGGAGTCTTATATCAAAATAACTTTGAAGGTGTGTATCTAAGATGTGTTTCAAAGGAAGAAGATACTGAGGTAATAATCACTTTCCATAAGAAGTTGGGAAGTGGTCATCCATCAATAATAATGACATCCCACAAGATTCTTAGGGTTGGCTATTATTGGCCCACCTATTCAAAGATGCTTATAATCATGTAAGAATATCATTCATGCTAGATATTCAACACCAAAGAGCCAAAGGTAGTAATGCCTTTACAACCAGTCATGATTGATAATCCATTTGTTTAGTGGTGATTGGAATTTATAGGGGAAATTAACCTAAACCTAAACTCATTAGAATGTCATAAGTATATTCTAATAGCTACTGATTATTGAACTAGATGCATTGAAGCAATAACCACCAAGCAATGTATAATAGAAGAAGTGATCAAGTTTTTAGAAGAAAGCACATGTACTAGATTTGAGACTCTAGTCTCTTTGGTATATGATAATGGGTTAGAATTCACATCTATAGAGATGACAGAAGTGGAATATGATAACAACATTATTCTTAAGTTCTCATCTAACCATTATCTTCAAGGTAATGGAGTATCTAAATTAATGAATAAAAACATGATGAAAGCCATTATGAATTCTATTATAGATAAACCTAGAACATGGCATAATATTCTCAAGTATACCCTTTGGGAAGATAGAATAAGAGTCAAGTAGGTTCTTAAATCATCTCCTTTCTTTCTAGTATATGGCTAGGAACCTACATTCCCCATCAGACTCATGTTATCAACCTATAAATTTATGAAAGAGTATATGGAGGAAGATCAAGAATTTGAAAACTCAAGGCCACTGGATATTATTTAGATGGTAGATGCATGATAAAAGGATTTTTAGAACTTTATAAAATAGCAAAATACATTAAAGAGGAGGTTTGAAAAGAGATCAAGGATCAAGGCATTCAAACAAGGAGACTTGGTTCTTCTTTGGGATAAAGCATCTAAGCCCAAGGGCAAACATGGAAAGTTCACACCTCTATGGATTAACCCCTATCAGATTGTAGATACACTTGGAGATAACACCTTCAAACTCAAATATCTACAAGGAGAAAAGTTCACACTTCCCACCAATAGATAATATCTCAAGTACTATTTCTCTATTATTCCTCTTGGGGTCTTCATGGAGTAAATCTATAAGATAATTATAGTTAACATAGGTAGGCTAATTATTTTCCTTTAGTTATTTCCTTCTTGTCCCTTATTTTTACATAAGTATGTACATATTTGATTTCCTCCCTTTTGCTTCCTATTTTTCTAATTTTTGTTGTGTTTATTTCTTCTTACTTTATTCCTTACTTCCAATAAGTCCTTTTAGACAACCCTCAGCTCAGAGTTCTTTAGTTTTCTTGAATATCCATAAATTTAGAAATAATGGTATGAACCCCATACATATGTTGATGATGGGTTTGAGATAATATCTTGATGTTATGATTTACATAAACTAGTAAGGACCCATGAATAGGTTAACCATTCAATAAAACCTTAAAAATTATCTTGACCTGAACCTAGTTTTAATGCAGAGTGGAAGATCAATCCATTAAGGTACAATCATGCTTGTAATTAACCAACATCCTTACCTAGGAAAAAATTTGAAACCATAGGTGATTATCTAAGGATCAGACACTTGACCAAATCCTTAAACATTGTTATCCTAAAAGACCCAAAAATACAAAAAATAAGAACTTATTGCAAAATCAAATGCTTCTCAAACAAAGGTGATTTTGGTAATCTCCACTGAGGTTATGGACACCTAATTAGCAGTGGAGCAAGGCCATGAGTGGATCTAAAGGCATCTATGTTAGGGATATGGATGCCTAAATGACAATAAAGTAATGCCTAAGCCTTCCCTAAACTAGAAACATGGTTCTTAATGAATATCTAAACATGCTTCAAGTCAATGTTAATGATTAAAGGTATGAAACCTAGAAGTTGTCCCCATAATTCCATGGAAAATAATATGTGGAATCAAATCACACACATAACAGGGCTATGTTTTGATGTTTGATCCTAATTGTTCACATGCAAGGTTTGTTTCAACCATGAACTGATCTTGATAATGGTATTAGTCAAGTAGGATGAATGACCTAGTTGTTTGTCTAAACCATAGTCTCTAAGTTATAACAAATTGATATGTTTCCCCTAGAAGTCTTCATTTTTTGAGGTCAACATACCCCCATTTCTGAAAAATAATAACCCTTGTGATTAGTTTGAACCTTATCACTAAAAATTGATATTATACACTTTACCAGAATATGAAGATCATCCATGCTTAATGAAATTATCCCATTTATTCATGGTTTTGCTTTAAACTTACCTAATGTTGATAACATTTGACTGTCATGTCTTAAGTTGTAAGTTTCATGGAGCTCCCTTCATCGGATCATGCTAGGATTTTCACAGATTAGCTCTATTCAGGATTTCACTAACCTTTAGTCTGTAAAATCACGTATATGGATTCATGTGATAAAACCCTACTTTAGAAAGCCCTAGCTTAGACCTTTAGTTAAAATTCAAATTTTGTGGGAACATTTTGGATTAACCTTATACTTAAGCCTAATTTTTATGCCAAGGCTTGGTTGTGTTTTTCAACACAACCAAACCTTAGCCTAAAAATCTTGTTTGGTCCCCTTTTATTTCCCCTTTCTATTCCTTATGTTTTTAACATGGTCTAACATTTGTGTTTATAGGGTCTTTTATCTTAGCATGGTCCCCTTTGTCATATGTTTAGCCTAAAGTCTTAACCCTAAGGCCCCATTCATATTTGTTAACACAAATGAGACCTTAGTTTTAAATCTTTAGCCTAAGTTCTTATATTAACCCATGTCCTAACTTATGCACATCAATTCTTTGTATATCTAATGGCCCTCACTTCATTGAAAGGGAAAATATGATGGAGTGTAGGAAGATTGATAAACTTAAAGCTTTGATCCATCAAACCAATCCTGTAAGATCACCAGGATCATGATCAACAATATATGCTTAAGTGGAATGGATGATCAAATGGTGTAAGATCATCATCAAAGTTTAAAGGCCCCCTTTTATCAAACATAAAACTTAGCCTAAGTTTTACCCTAAGGTATTGTTGTATTTATTAATACAATGAAACCTTAGGATAAAACTTATGCTACAACCTCAATATACAAAAAGATCTAATGAAGTGTAAGCATCTCAATCAAGATTGATAGTCCATGGCTACTTACATATAAATGATCTAATGGAGTGAACGTGGTGCTGAAAATTCAAAAGCTTAGGGAACCCCATGGAGTCACCATATGGCACTCCCACATTCAAACTTGATAATAAAGGGTCTCACACATTAAAATTTGGACTTAACTTAAGTTTTTAATCCTAAAGTTTATTATATTCATTAATACAATGGAACCTTAGGATAAAACATTAAGTTATGAACATAACATTCAAAGGGACCTATTTTATTATGCTTATAAATTTAGGTAGTTTTCTTAGTTTAATTTTTATGGCATGGTCCCTAGTTAACTTGATCTTCTTAATTATTATAGGAACCAATGGCATACATCTGCGTAGATATTAATCAATAGTATATGCTTGATCAAGAATAAAAGATAAAATAAAGTGTATCAAATCAAAGATTTATGGACTAAAAGGACTTCAAGAGCTTAAAATTGATGTTCTTGCAATTGTTATTTGACATCCATGAGGCCATCATTGACATCTATGAGACCATCAACTTTAAGCTCATCAAACCTAATGATCTACTAACTTAAATTTAACATTCTCATAACCATCATTTTACATTTGTGAGGTCATTATTGACATCCACAAGACCATCAAATTTCATCCAATCAATTATTTTTCTTAGACATAATGATATCCTTCAAAATGTTTTTAAAAGCTTATGGCTACATTGCAAATCAATGGGACCCCTCAAAAGATGTTAAAACACTTAAGATCTTTGAACTTAAAATAATAAAATGAACTTGTGGCCTAAATATATGAAGACATATCCTTAATCTAAGTCTATTTATTAAGGGTCCAATTGTGTTTGTTTAAATACAATAAACCTTAGGCTAGAGACTTGTATTAAGGTCCTTGTAACATAAACCTTAGCCTAAAATATCTATCCTAGGTCCCTTTTATATGCATTCCATAAAATTATGCTTAAATATTTTAGTCTAAAGTTTATCTCATGTTTATTAAAACTAAATAAACCTTAGCCTAAAGTATTTATCCTAAGTCCATTCCTATATTTTAGCACTAATTAAATTTATCACCCTTTATAGGATCAACAATTCTCGCTTCATCATGAAGATTGATCAAATGGAGTGAAAAGCACTAATCAATCTAAAGCATTTGATCCCTTAGATTAATCATGTGCATCTATTTACATCATGATCAATGGTATGTGTTTGCTCATGAGAGGAAATTAGATGGAACATAGATATTGAAGACTTTTTAATGAAACCCTAAGGGATCATGAGATTGACCCATGGTGAGCACACATTCACTAAGTAAAATACAAAGCCCAAAAGCCCCACAAAGGTGCCAAGTGGCATAACTACAAAGTATAATATGAATCAACCAATAACTCTCAAGCCCCATGATCAAAATCAATGGTCTACATTGATCTATAAACAAGGATCCAATAGCATGAAAGAAAAGTCAGATTTTCAAAAGACAACAACTAGTCCCTTAAGACATTTATGAAAAATGCCATAAAATTTGTCAAATGGATGCCACACAAGCACAAAACAACAACATTAAATATTTTATGTGCTCTAAAAGGTAAAGTTATAAATGCGTAGGTCTCAATCAAATTTGAGACATGAATGAACCTAAGTTCAAATTGTCATTGCCATTAAAGCTTTAGAAAATCCCTAACATCCATAAAAAATCTAATTCAAACTTGGATTAGTCACATTCAAACTAAGAATAGTTAAATTACAATCTGAGCAAGAGTGAATTGACCTAAAAGCTACTTGTGATTCATCATTAGTAGTTTCAAGTTCCATAATCATGGTAGCTTGTAGACAACAATAAAGAGATGAAACTAAGTTGTATTTAACTTCAAAAAATGAGGGAAGAGTTTTCAAGGATACAGAGGTACTACAACTTTAAACAATGGGAATAGGAATTGGTTTGAATTTTTTTGGACCATTGAGGAGATGCAAGCTCTTATGAGAGAAGAATTAAAAAATGTAGGAATATAATGACCTAGTCTCTATCCAAATGACTATCCTCCACTATGCTACCACCAAGCCTGAGGTATTACACTACATTGATGTCCTTGCTCCTCTTTTTATTGATTGTAAAGTTGAGAAAGACTAGGTAGTCCATGAGTGTACTTTTATAAAGGTGGTTGTATACACCAAAATTATGTCACACACACATTCATAACTTCCTATGTCAAAACCCCCCTAAACCCATTTTAATAATAAGAATTAATCTCCCTAACCCATACTTTTACCCCTCACACATTTAATTAATTTATAATACTTAATTAACTTAATTAAAAACCCTTATTACCACCTTACTTGGCCACTTCACCCTATGACTAATTCTCCCCTGAGGAGTCACCTCAAGACCCACTCTCCTCATCCTAACTACCTAAGACTTATTCCCACTTCCAAACTAAATTCCTAAACAACTACTTCCTTCCTAACCTCTTATTTTTACCATTTTATAATGAGTGTCACACTTGGAACACACAAAAATACAAAATAGGCCAAAAATAGAAAGGTTTACCTATTCTAGGGCCATCAACATTGGTCAACCCATGACTGACATTAGCGAGATCCCTATCGACATTAAAAATATCATTGATGTTGGCAATATAAGCCAAACTCCAATCTATAGTTCAAGTCAAAAAAACTTAAGAAAATTAATTATTACACTCATTCAAGCTCTCAGTATTCTATTTTTGACATCCAGGCTTACAATCACCTTGCATAAGTCAATCATAATCAACAACTAAGCTCTTGAGGACTGATAACACCTACTTGTTCTCTCTATTCAAACACTTAGGTTAAAACTTCTTGATAAAGACCATCAACTTGGCACTTATCATTCAAAGATCACCATAGCTAAGTATATCATTGATACTATAGGTTATTTAAATACTTATTCTTTGATTTCTTTACATCTTCCTTGCACTACTTTATGCACTTATGACCATACCCTTGTGAGAGAGTTATAAATATTTCTTGCTTATTTCCCCTTACCTAACATACCAAACCTCTGACTAGACTTAACCAAGCCATAATCTCCCTTTCCTAACTCTCTCAACCTCCTTGACCTGATCCAAAACTAGTTAGTAGACCTAAGAAAGCCTTTTGCAACCTCCCAAACAAATACTACCCCTACTGACTTTGGAAGCCTAACCAACAGCGGTCACCTCACTATCGACCTCAATAGCCTAACTAATATTGGTCACTCTGTTATCGATGTCAATGACTATCAATTTCCTAACCTCTTCAAAACCTACCCAGACAACTTCTAAAACACCAACAAAGTACCTCACTTATACCTTGTCACTCTCTGCTACATAGAGGTTATTAAAAATGGTAATTTTATCTCTCTTTACCTCTCTTTCAGTTATTTATCATTTTTTGTCTCTCAAAAGTGGACTTTCATCTCTAGGAAAGTTTCACAATTCTTAGAATAAGTGTATAGCTTGGCAACACACTCATTTATCTACTAACAAATATCTTGTGGTAGTGTTTTCTTATCTATAGGTAGTCCTCCCCAGCCAAAGAGGAGTGATCAAAATGTCTAGATAAAGTGTGAAAACTAAATTTGGGTTCATTTTAATCACTTATTCCCATCCTTCTTTCTATTTTCCTTTAGACTTAAAATTCTAAAATTTAGTGAAACATTTCTGACACGCCCGATGGGACCCTAGAGTTTTCCTTAGGTTCATTTCTTGTTATAAACATTCATATAGGTGAATTATAGTGAAAGTTTCATTTGTTACACTTCTTCCTTCTCTTTTCTCTTAAAAACAAAAAATTCAATCAAATATTCTCTATTTAAAAGGCATTAAAACTGAGATTTCCTTTCTTTTCTCCTTGCCTCTAAAAATAATTTGTTATTTTATTTTACAAAAAAAAGTGAGAATCCCTTCTTTACTTCCTCTTTCATGCATATTAAGATAGTGAAATTTATATGCTATTCCTATTTCCTCTCTATTTTCATTCAAATCTAAAAATTTCATATTTGGGTTTAAAACTTACTGCATTTCATAGCTTGCTTGTTGCATATTAATTCACCTAGTTAATTACAAGATTTTTGAATAAATTGTAGTACACCTATATTACACAACCAAATGACATTCATTTAAAAAAGCATCTAAACTCACCTAAGAAAAGGCCCATCAGGATTTCATAACATGGTGGATCACCTTACCCTACTTGGCTATCCTACTTGAATTTCACCACCAAGGTGAAAACCCACTCCATTCTCTAGCAGAGTATAATCTCTAGACAAAAAGTATATTTGGTCTAAGCAACCTAGCTCGGCTCTAGGTTTATGAAGTTTAGAGATCAAGCTCCCATAACAAGTCATGTACTTGGTCTAACATAGATTCCCTCTTGAGAACCAAAACTAATCTAAAACCAACTCTAAATTATTTTCTAGTACCTTAGATAACCAAATTCTCTTCTCATTATCTGATTAAGGAATAAGCCAACATGTGACTAAAAATTAATCTCTAGGATTTAATAGTTTCTAGCTGAATATTCTTTTCTTGCTTTTCAATAACCTTTTGTATTTTTGAGTTGGTAAGGATGCTTTTTTATTGATTTACAAAATCAATATTGTTTCTAAATCATAGTTTTTATAACTTGTTTTCTCAAGTTTTTTGAGTGTTATTCCTTCTCACACAGACCTTTTACATCCATTATTTTACCTATTTTCAGCTTTTGATTTCTTAAACCATTAAATTTTCTATTTTTTAGGATTTTATAGTGACTGACATCAGTTAATCCTACCAATATCAGTAGACTTTACCTACTGACATCGATTATTCCACTGATGTCAGTGAATTATTCCTATCGATATCGATCATCTCTACCGACGTCAGTGATTGTGTAATTTCATCTACTCAAAATAACAAGCTAAAATAACCCATTTCCTACACTCAAACCTAGTTTTTTTTTAAATTTATTCAAATACAAGATAGTAAGACTATATAAACCACATCTTGTATGGTATTGATAGAAGCTCAAGCCAAAATTATTACCAATTACGTAATCTGGCAACCACTTCCACCTTACCCTCTCACTTCCAATTCTATCATGGAGCATACTCCTAGCCCTGACCAAATTCCCATTTTGCCTAAGGGAGATCAAGATTTTTCTAAATTTCTTGATCATAATGTTACATCCCTTTAGAATTACCTTATTATGAATTGAATCAATAATTCTTCAAGTGACCCAATCTATGGTATGCCAACCTCTTCAATGGAGACAACCTCAATTTCAGTTTCCTCCACTATTTTCCCCATGCTTACCCAAACCACCACTTTGATGAGTAACCCAAATATAAACAATGTCCAAAATGTGACATCTCTAACCACCCAATCCCACCTAAACACTAGCGTAACTTCCCTACTTTTGCAACCATAACCAGTTCAACCAAGTCACACCCCATTCTATAATTTAGTGGTACATATTCCATCAACCCTCATGCCTATAATTACCTAAGTTATGACTCACCCTTCATCCATTCTAACCATGCCAATAATTCAACCTATAGAAATAACAACCAACCAAGGAATAGTCTCCAACTCAATGGGACAAGCCCCTTTTCTTTCTGCACCTCAGTCTATGACTCATTATCCTTATGTTTCCCCGACACAATCTTAGAAACCTATGTCATATGTTACCTCTACTTTCTACCATCTTCCCTATAACTTAAGATGAATTCCCCAAACTAATCCCCCTAGACCTCATTAAGATGCTAATGGACAAGATGTCTAATCTAGAGACATCCATTTATAGTTCGAAGAATGTATTATATTATGATCATATATGCAATGAACTAATCCATCCTTCTATGCCTATTGACCCTTATCCAAGTTAATAATAACTCCCTAAATTTACTCATTTCCAAAGTAAAGAGGACCCACAATAGCACTTTCAAGCATTTAGACATGCTTGTTATTTAATAATACATGATGATGCATTACTACTTTCACACTTTCCTTATGTCTCTTTCAGGTCCTACCTTGGATTGGTATAGCTCTATACCCCAGCACTCCCTTTTCTCATTTACCCACTTACACAAATATTCCTAGACCATTTCTCTATTTACATTTCTAAGAAGGTTTCTATAATAGACCTTTATTCTATCAGACAATTTGATGACGAGTCTATTACATATTTTGTCACTCATTGGAGAAGCTTGATCAATCAACTCTCCTTCTCCCTACCCCAACCTAAGCTTATTGATGAAGCACATCTTGTCCACACTTTAGGTACAAACTTTTTGCACATTTTATGAAGCTTTTACAATGGCATGGAAACGAGAGGTTCATGCTATTGACGAAGGCAAAGTCAAGTTGCATAGTAAGAATCCCAATACCAAGACAAATGACTCCTCCTCCTCTAAAACATCTCCCTCTAAACAAAAGGCTAAAGGCTCTGCTAACATAGTAGTCATTAAGTCATCCTCTTCCACAACCAAAAACTAATCAAATACTTTGACTTCTCAAAATATGACCAAGAAATTCCAACAATGGTATGAATAAATAAAATACACTCCAATTAGGGAATCATATACATCCATCTTGGAGAAACCATTGCAATAAGGTGTCATAACCCTTCCTCTGATTAAACCTCCTATATAGTTTGACCCTTCCCATCCTATCCCAACCTGGTATAAGGAAGATGAGTTGTGTGGCTACCATCAAGTTAAAGGTCACAATTATAATAATGCAAGACACTCAAGAACATTATTCAAGATATGCTTGATAGAGGTGAGGTCATCTTAAATAATCCTAACACACCTCCTAATCAAAATATGGATGTGTTCAAAAACCCTTTTCCTAACCATTCACTAAATCAAATTATTATCCAATCCATAACTAACTCAGGTGATCATAATATCCATATGGTTAATATGGTCTTTCCTTTACCTTCAATTCAACTTGACCCTCAACATGAGACACCTATTTCATCGACTCCTCCCCCACATTCCATGGCATCTATTTAGCCCATTCTTCCTCCTCAAGTAGAAGAGCCTATCTCACCCACTCCATTCCCTCAAGAGGAAGATTCTCCTTTCCCACTCCTTTTTCCACCTGAGGAGCCTATAATCCTAATTTCATTTACACCAATATTACCTATCCTCTTACTTCTTGAAGACCACACCCTACCTGTTCTTCAACCACATGTTGAAGGAAATATAATTAATGCATTATACCCTCTTGATGAAGCTTCTTCCCCTACTTCTCCTCTACCTATAAAGAGTGGTACCCCACCCACTTCACCTTTGCACCTACAAGAGACAATATCATTTACTCCCATAATAGATGAGAGACCTATTGTGCCTACTCCAATTACACTACTCTTACCCCTTCTTTTACCTATGAAGGATCATACTTTACCCATGCCTTACCCATATGTTGAGGGGTCCATAATACCTATGCTTTACCCTCTTGAGGAACCTAATTCACCTACCTCCCCTCTACTCATGGTATATCAAGTCTCTTCTCCCATCTCTATCGAAGAAAACCCCATTGTGATTCTTTCTCATCTTTGGCCTAAAATAGCAGAAACTAATAATTTTCCTCTTTCCCAAACACCATAGCTTTCTAAAGACACAACCATAAGGCCTACGTCAACTTCATCAAAACCCTTCTCACATTTGGTGAAAAGTCTAGAATTTCTAACTCCATGAAGCTTGACCATGTAGTATTTTAGGACTGACTAAAGACTCTGTATCCAACATAATGAATGTCAACCTTTACCACCAATCCCATTACTACCCTTTACCCTAAGGTCTTTGACAAAGCTAGAGCTTCTTCACTAAAATCACTAGAAGTTAAGCCATTTATGTCAGAACCTTCATCCTCATAAGAATCTATTACACTAAAGTAGATTAGGCCCTTAGGTGTATGCCTCGTTTCTAATTTGATTCATCCATAGGTAAAATTCTATTTGACTCCTCAACCACAAGTTGGAGTTTCTCACCCTAAAATACAAAAGAATATTAAGCCTTCTAAATCTCTCTGATCCCTTCTTCAACCCTTAACTTTACCATCCATTTTGGGGTCACACCCTTCTACTATAGTTAGAATATCATCTAACCAATCCAAACAAAAGGTTAAGCTACCTCCACTCTTGCCTATACCATCTTGTATGCCTCTCACATATAACACTAATAAAGTGACAGTAAAACATGTAACTCTACTATCACCAAACAAGACACCACGTAAAATTACCTTTACAACATCGAAACAAAAGAAGGTATCCACTCCTATTTTTATAACAAGTGTAATCCCACTTGTAGGCTCTTAAATATTTTTATTACATCAGTTATTTCAATATTTGGTATTAAATATTCCTCCCATTAAGCCCTATAGTCCTCTTGTAATGAAACCATCTTGGTTTGATGATATACAAGTGTGTTTATATCATTATTCACATAGACACAATATTGATAATTATAAAGCCCTCACAATGGTTATTCAACAACACTTAGATGTTGACACCCTTTTTGATAACACTACCATTAACCTTCCTATTATTCCACCTTTAGCATCTACAGTGCCTCCTACTATTCCACTAAAATTCAAACCCAAAGATGTTGTCGTAACCCCTTTACCACCTCCTTCACCAACTTTTCAAATAAATACAGTTAATGTGGCCATGCATTCATAAAACTAAAAAGATAAAGATAAGAAAAAGGTCACTACACCTTGGACCCATCCCTTCACCAAAGAAACTCCCCTTACTAACCCTAAGATTTCCATCTTGGGTATTCCTAAATCAACATCTTTAGATGTTATTCAAAGCTCAATGGTGAAATAGCTTCACCAAACTCCTATGAAAATGTCTTTGTATGAGTTAATCCAAATCTCACCCCAACATCATCAAGCTTTAACTAGTGCTTTGAAATCAATTCAAGTACAATCAAATGATCCCTAACCACTTGTAGATTTGGTTGGCTCCCTTAATTCCATCTCCTTGATTTCTTTCAATAATTTAGAAATTCAACTTCAACACCTTGAAGATTAGGATTATGCCCTTTTATTACTATATATATTGATCAAACTCATATCAAGAGAGTTATGATTAATGGGGGAGCTAATATTAATATTATTTCCACCCATGCCTAAAAATAGCTAGCCCTTCTCAATAATTACATGTCTGAAACTAATGCAGTAATCCATTTCTTTAATGATACTAAAGCTACTACGGTCGGCACTACTGTCTTACATATTCATGTAGGTCCCCACATAATTACTAAGCTCTTCTATGTTGTGGAAGGAGAGTTTCAATATAACGTACTACTTAGATGACCTTGGATACATGTTATGGCATGTGTACCCTCAACTTTTCACCATTGTATCAAGTTTGAGCATGATGGACAAATACATGTTATACATGTTAACCCACCTCTGTTTAAAATATGTAATATGACCTATAGTCCCAATGAATTTCTCATCCCATTGAAAAAATCATCTTCCTCACATGATGCTTCTAAATATTCCATAATCTCCACTCTTATGATTACACAGATATCAACAACAGAAATTCTTGACAAAGATCCCATGGAGGAGACTTTTCAACATTTGTCACTTAGTGAATATCATTTATTGACGCTTGACATGTTCTATACTCCACAAGAATATGGAAGGCTTCACATGCACCTAAGTTATGATCCTCGCATTAGGATGATCATCCCTTATGCCCCCCTAACCTTCAAACCAATTTCACATATGGGGGAATTGATCAATCTCTCATTGCTAACAATCTATCTTCTTTGCCCCAACCATTTACCTGTGACTTCCCTTTCCTAAATAACCCTAAATTTACTCACACCTATCTCTATAAGTGTGCCTAGAATGGATTTGGTTTGGGTCATAATGAACAAGGTGTCCATATGTCTATTGAATATCCTACTAGCAACACCATTGAAAATGCCAAAAAGAGGCATGGGGTGGGATATGACAAACCAAATAAACTTGAAAAAAACTCCAATGAACCAATTATCAAAGAACCAATCTCTCCTTCTCCACCATCATCTATAGAATCAGAGGTATATATACCTCCTAATTCTTTTTTCAATAAATTCCATCCATTTGGGGCTCTCACCTATCGTTAGGATAAAAAAATAAGGTCCCTTCCTCTCATTCATCCAAAAATAATTGATGAAGATTTTTCCACTATTAACACTAGCTAATGTCAAGATGATGATGCAATTATCACCTACATGGGTGTGAATGATTCCTATATCCAATGATTACTCCCATATGAAATGCAAGCTATTTTAAATAAATCAACCATTGACATCAACCTACCCTCCCATGATAACCCTCATATCCTCAAGATTGGCCAATCTTTAGATTCCTCTGAGCAAGCTGATTATGCCACATCTCTTAATGACCATAGCAAATCCTTCACTTGGTCTTACAATGACATGCCTGGTATTAACCCTTCTATCATCACCCATAACATTTTCACCAACTGAGATGCTAAACTTATTAAGAAAAAGCTTTACAAAATGCATCCTTGTATCACTTTCCTTGTCAAAGAAGAGCTCTAATAACTCCTTTTTGTTAACTTTATCCAACCTATTGATTACCCACAATGGATTTCCAATATTGTTCCTATCACAAAAGTGACTAGGGGAATCTGTATTTGCACTGACTATCATGATTTAAACCTTGCCTATCCAAAAGATGATTTCCCATTGCCTAGTATTAACCAAATTATTAATATAATGACTAGTCATGAGATGATATCACTTATGGATGGATTCTCTAGATATAATCAAATCTTGGTCGCTCTTAAGGATCAACACAAGACCACCTTTATTACCCCATGGGTAAATTTATTTTTATTAGGTAATGCCTTTTGTCTTGAATAATGATGGTGCAACCTACCAACATGCCATGACCTACATTCTCCATGATCTCCTACATAGAATTATGGAGGATTATGTGGATGAATTACTTGGTAAGTATAAACTTCACCAAGAACACTTAACATTTATCAAAACCATATTCACTCATCTCCTCTAATATAATATTTGACTAAACCCAAAGAAATGTTTCTTTGGTGTTATTTCTGGTCAACTCTTAGGTTTTATCATTTTTCTTCATGGTATCAAGGTCGATACTGCTAAGGTTAGAGAAATCATAGAGATGCCTCCACCCACTAATATCAATTAAATCCATAGCCTATAAGGCAAACTTTATTCAATTCAATGCTTCATTTATCAGTTGTTAGATCACTACCAACCCTTTCACCATCTCCTAAAAAAGGATATCTCCTTCTAATGGAATAAATATTTCAAAGAATCCTTTGATGCACTTAAACAATACCTCCTTTCCTCACTAGTTCTTATTCCACCTAAGGAAAAGTATCCTTTTCACCTATATATCTCCATAATAGACCACTATCTAGGTGGTATTATTGTACATCAAGATGACCAACATCAAGAGTAGGTGGTTTATTACATAAGTTGCACACTTATTGATTATGAGACTCAATATACCCATACTAAAAAACTATGCCTTGTGTTGGTCTTTTCTACCTTTAAGCTTTGCCATTATATTCTAAATCATAAAACTTATGTGGTCACCCATATTGATTCTTTAAAATACATGCATTCCAAACCATATCACAACCAACGTGTACTCTAATGGCTTATGCTTCTTATTGAATTTGATTTAGAGTTTATTCAGCAAAAATCTATTAAAGGGAAAACATTTGCTAACTAGTTAGCTGCTACCCCTTTACCTAACAATCAACCTTCAAACCTTGAATTCCCTAATGAATCTATTACCAGTCTCCACTATTGACATATCCTATCAAATTATGATGTTCTTTTATGGATCTAAATGCCAACATGGTGGGGGGTGTGGGTGTTATTCTTATTCCTCTAGATAGTGATCCTATGCCTTTGTCATTTAAAATAGATTTTGAATGCACTAACAATATGGCCAAATATAAGGATTTTATTCTAGGACTTCAAATAGATCTCTTCTTGGATATCAAATCCATAACCATTTTTTTTAATTCTCAACTAGTAGTTAACCAAGTTAATGGTTCTTACCTATGCAAAAACAAAATTCTATAGTGGTATAAACATCATGTAGATACATTATTGGGATCATTTGACTCTTATCTCTTGCAAACCATTCCTCGATCTACAAATAATTTTTCTAACATGATGGCTTCACTTTCTTCACACATACCCTCTTCATCTTCCTCTTATGTCTCAGCTAACATCCTCTTTGTCGATAATGTAATAACCAACCCACAAGGCTTATGGTATAAACAAATCATAGATTATCTTTCCTTCTCTATTACCCCTCCTAATCTTTCTAATAATGAGAAATGGGCCTTCATAAAATGTGTCACTCATTACACTATACTAGGGGGACTTCTCTACAAGTGAACTTTTGATGGTCTTCTCCTTAGATGCCTAACTATTACTAAGACTCCCTTTGATATTAAGGAAGTCCATGATGTGATTTATGGTGGGAATTTTAATGGTCACATAGTTGCTAAATGTATCCTTTCACTTGGCTATTATTAGCCCACACTTCATCAAGATTGTGTTGATTACGTTCGACATTGCATCAAGTGTCAACAACACACTAACCTCCTTCACGTTCCTAGTCATTCATTGCAAGTTTCCAAATACTTTTGGCCCTTATCCCAATGGGGCTTAGATTTAATCAGAGAGATTAACCCTCATTCATCACTTTGTCATCATTATATCATTACTACCACTGAATACTTCACCAAGTGGGTCAAGGCTGTCCCTCTCATCTCCATTAAAGCTAACAAAATTATTGACTTCATTAACCATCACATCATCTATCATTTTGGTGTACCCCACAATATTATAACTGATAATGGCAAGTATTTCAAAAATAAGACTATTCAAATCCTTTGTGATGCATTTGGAATCAAATTAAGCTTCTCATCACCATACTATCCCCAAGCTAATGGATAGGCAGAAACTTCTAACAAAACTTTGACCAAGATTCTCATGAAGCTAGTCAACGATATGGGCAAGGATTAGCACACACACATTATTTTTGCTTTATGGGCTTACCACACTAGCACTCAAAACCCTATGGGTGCTACACCTTTTTTCATTAGTATATGGGATAGAGGCTATTTTACCTCTTGAGGTATAGATTCCTTCTCTTTGCATTTCTCCATAAGACATACTAATGATGACTTTCACCAAGAATGTTTTCCCAAACTTGAATTTATTGATGAGCATCATGTCATAGCCTTTAACCATCTCCAAATCTATCAGGAGTGTTTCAAATGCACTTATAATAAAAACATCAAAGAGTGATATTTCAATATAGGAGATCTCATTTTAAAAGAAAATCAACATGTGACAAACATGAAGAAAAGCAAACGGGGTAAATTTTCTCCTAATTGGCTTGGACCTTATATCATAACTCATGAGTATGGTTTAGAAACTTATCAGTTATCTTCTCTTGAAGGAAGGCCAAAACCTAAGCCTTTAAATGCCTTGCATCTATGACTATTCTTTTGTTAAACCAACATCACTTTATTTCATGTTTAATTTTAGCTCATCCCTTGAGCATCCTTATTACATTCATTTCCTTTCCACTTCACCCTTAATCCTATACACTTGGATAACTTACATAGTGGTATGGTTTTATCCTCATAGTGGAAAACTTTTAATCCTCTATAGTCTTGTCCATGACAAAAAAAATGGGATATTTAAAAAATTTATACAAAATTAGGTCATGCTTTTCAATGTAGACTACTCCCTTGAAGGATAATTGCATAACTTCCCTTTGATATTATCAATAGACTGCTCCCTTGAAGGACAACTATTTAAAATTAAAACAAACACTTAGACCACTCCCTTGAAGGATGGCTAAGTCAAGATTTGCTCTCAAAGGGAAAAATAAATTCAAAGGGCTCTTCACCTCTTTGCATAACCTTAACCTATACAAAATCCCATTGTAGGCTTCTCGCATAGATCAGCTTACACAAAAAAAAGCTTTAAGTTATGGACTTGCCTATATTAGTTCTCAAGTCACCCACAAAAGGGACATATCATTTCTACTTGGTAGGTTATGCTATCCAATAATTTTTCCTCATTTTCCCTTTTTTCTCTCAAGGGACTATGGAGCTCACTTAACATGAGGTAAACATGACACTTCTCTAACAAACACAATGGTTCAAAGATATAAGGCATGAAAGAGGCTCATTTTATTGAGTTTATTAATGATCTATATTATGGTATTTGCCAATGCATGAGAATTCTACTTTTTTATTTTCCCATCCACATCACATGTTGATATCTCTATTTGAGATTCATAAACAATGTCATACCAACATTAACCTAACAAACTATTTATTTTATGCATAAAACATCATAAATATATAAAAATGCTAGAATAAATTAACATAACCAATCTATTCATTTTAAGCTTACACCATCACAAATATGAAAAAATGGTAAGATGAAGCTAACCAATTAATTATGCATATACCATCACATAAATTGGAAAGGCTAGTCTAACTCAAATAACATGATTAACATTAACATTTAAATTAACATAACATCAAATAAACATCATCCATATCAACATCATAATCATAAGTAATGCATCTCAAATAAATACATGGAAATAAATGAACATCTCATATATATAATATGTGATCAAAATAAATTTTCATCAACTACATCATCATAACATCATAAATCTCTCTCAAAATGTACATCTCACATCTTTGGCTCGTAGGTTAGTATACATATAACATATATACACAAAAACTAGCAAACATTGATACTCAGGGTCCTCAAAGCTCTCCTTGAGATTATGAGGATGCAGTTTCATCACTACTCTCCATCTATTTGCATTGACATGAGATATAAGTTGTCACACATGACATCAACCTCTCTTACTCTCTAAACTTTGAATATCTCTATATCTGTGGGAAATCTCTAATTTCCCTCTCATATTAAGCAATCTCATCTAGGGTAGTCAAATACTTCACCATCAATACACTCTATGGAGGACCCATAGCACCAAAAGATGACCTAGCTTATACTGGTCCCTATGGTGGTGGTGGAGGAAGAGGAGTGACATGGCCTACTAATACTCTCATACTATCTTTCTCTGCCATCATTGTAGTCACCTAACCCTATAAAATGACCACCTAGCCCTGTAGTATTAAAACCTAAACCTATAGAGCCCTAATTTGACCTTGCAACATCATCAGCTACCCCTATAAGGCTAAAACCTCTACTAGGCCATCTCTCAAGCCTATACCATTACATCCTAGGCTTATACTATTATATCTCATGCGTATAGCACTACATCTCTCTCCATACTAACCTTTGTAAGTCTATTGGTGGCCTCCTAACCTCTACCACCAGATAGAACCCTACCCACCAAGCTATATAGGAAACTATACATCTTGGGTCTCTAACCCCTGGCCCTACTGGTAGCTCCTCAAAATATGGCCCATTGGTCTTCTAGGGTAATGGTAAAGGTGCCTCTATGTCATCACTCATGTATCCGGGGAAGGAAAGTAGAATTTCCTAGAATATCCCAAACTATCTCCTGACCCATGCCATGGGTACCATCTTTAGCTCATTGGCCTAACTCCCCTTGACCCATAATGAGCTCTATCACCCAAAAATCTATTCTACCTAACCTCTAAAGACTAGATATGTCAGATATGGTCTCCACATGATATCTATAGGGATCAAGCCCTTGATCAAATGCCTATATTAGGTGATGTTTCACATGATGTTGTCCACTTGGGTCTATGCCATCCCATCTCTCCACTATCTAAATCCAACCCTAAAGCTAGCTAAGATAGTGGTAGGTAGCCATAGTGGTCGTGTCACCATGATGTTCTCATACACCTAATAGTGAAAAAGATGATTGACATAAACTATATCACTGACACAGCCTCAAACCCCATATCTTTCTATATAATTGTACCAAAAATATTGGACCCTAGGCAAAAATGGTCCACTACTCAATCATCTATGTAATCACACCTATCAAAGTAATTAGAAATCTCTCTCTATCTACATTGGGTAATGCATAAACCATGATCTTAATCATCATCAAGATGCTCAAATGATGTTGCTCCTCATCAACCATGTAGAGTGGCTCATATGTAGAACTCATAGAGTGGTAGGTCACCTCACTGACATGCTCCCCATATAAATTGACCATGTGTATGTCATGTTCCTCTCTTGAGTATGGAAAAATCTCTTCACCCTGAAGTGGTAGCCATATAATCCTATATACATACTCCTATGTCATTATCAACTCCCTAGTCGGTAGATGGAAGGTGTTGGTGGTATGATCCCACCTCTTAATCAAATCTATCATCAATGACACATCCCACATAACATGATAGTATCATCACACTCCTCCTAAACCCACCACCACTATATGTTCCCACTCATTTGGAGTAACATCTCTCCTCATATGTGTCAATAACCTCGATAGATGGTCTCATAGTGTAAACTCCATCCTCACCTATATCCATACATAAATGAATTAGGTCACATCCCTTTTAATCTACTCTCTCACCACCTTTTTCCCTTCTCATTGGGAGAAATACTTTGGTATAAGGCCCTAAACTAAGTTATGTAGGTATCACTCAGTGGACATGGGGTCTTTTGAGGTTAGCTCAGCCATATACCCACCTTACTAACCACTCTAAGCTTGAGTGCCTCTCTCTCTCTACCCTAGGCTTGAGTGCCTCTCTCTCTACCCTAGGCTTGAGTGCCTCTCTCTCTACCCTAGGCTTCACTACCTCTTTCTCTCTACCCTAGGCCTACCTACCTATTCCAAATCTAGGCCTCATTACCTATATTCTTGACTCTTGACACTATGACCTATCTTTTTATCCCTAGACCTCTCCAACTATCTCAAATTACCTTTTTCCTTAAAACACACCTTTTTAGATCTTTTTCTTAGGTTCTAGGAGAACTACATTAGCTTAAGGCCCTAAACCATGCTATGTAGGTAGCACTCAGATGATAAAGGATCTTCTAAGGCTAGCTCATCCATTAGGTTAGTTGACCACTTCTATTAGACATCAAAAACCCACCCTTTCTCTTATTTGTTAATTTTTAACAGTAGATAACATTAGCATTAATGATAACATCAGTAATTTATCATCCTATGTCATAAATGACATTAGTATCAAACTAATAACCTCAATGCCATGTCAGTCAACATTAATCAACTTTAATTCCATGTCAGCTGACGTCGATCAATCTCACTGATGTCAATGACTAGTTCGGCCCCAGGGCTAAACAACCCAAACCCAACCTAACCATTTCCCCTAAAAAACTACCACCAAATCCTCCTAACTTATCTTATACCTACCCTACCCTATATTTTACCCCCTTAATACTATTTTCTATAAACCCACCTCTTATTTACCTTAAAAATTGAAAAAACCAAATCAAAGTAGTTTGGGTTCTTACCTCATCTCTCTGTCTCCTCCTAGCTATCACTATTGGATCCTATGGTCATGTACCTCCCACTAGAACTTCTCCTTGCACTACCATCTCAAATCACTCTCAACATCTATTTTTTTATCTCTAATCACAAGGTTGAAAATGAGTTTGGTTAGCCACCAAACCCCCTTTTATCGGGTTTAGTCAACCATCGATGTCAACATTCTTCACCTAACCTATCAATGTCAACATTTACACCTACCCATATCAATAATGTTTCCATAGTTGTACTGATGTTGTCACCTTATATTACTAATATCAGCACCTATAACTAATGTTGACACCATTTTAGTACTATTTTTACCCACCAACCACCCCCAACTTTACGCAACCTTACCCATACATTGGGGTAATTGGAGATCACATATATCTCCCCTAACCATGAAAAAATGACATTGAAGATCACTCAAATCTTCACCCTCAATTATTGTGCTTAGAGATCAAAAATATTTCCTCACTCATTAACCCTTTCATACTAGGAGTGCATTGCTTATCCTGACTACTTAGGTTATTCTACTATAGTTGACTATTATGCACATGCATGTATTTTTAGGTGTTGTGGATGGAAACCAAGCCCATCTTATCACATTCAACCCTTTTGTATTTCCTCAGGGTACTTCCTACCTTGGATACCTAAAACACATTGACTATTAGAGTTATAACTTTGATTAATTTGACCTATCAGCTATCATTTACAATATATTCTTTGGTTACTTCTATTCGAGTCCTCCATAACCTTGCCTATTCTTGAAGTTATCAACTATAACTCATTGTGACCTACACATATGAAGCGATGCTCAATTCTCTACCAGTCACCTAATTACCTTTCTATGAAATTGGTACCCAATTTTGGTTTCTCCTCCATCAATTCCCATTTTGAGGGGGGATACCTCATCTAATACATGGAGCATCTAACTCTTGTTTTTGTCTTGCAACATGTCAGTATAATTTATAAGACAAAAAGGGGAAAATGTAGAAGCATAACTCCTTATGTCAAAACCCCCTTAAACCCATCTTAATAATAAAAATTAATCTCCCTAACCCATACTTTTACCCCTCACATATTTAATTAATTTAAAATACTTAATTAAGTTAATTAAAGACCCCTATTACCACCTTACCTGACCACCTCACCCCATGACTAATTCTCCCCTAATGAGTCACCTCAAGACCTAGTCCCCTCATCCTAACCATCCAAGACTTGTTCCCACTACCAAACTAAATTCCTAAATAACTACTTCTTTCCTAACCTCTTATGTTTACCATTTTATAATGGGTGTCACACTTAGCACACACAACAATAGAAAATAGGCTAAAAATAGAAAGGTTTACCTATTCTTGGGCATTTGACGTCAGTCAACCCATGGTCGATGTCGGTGGGATCCCAACCGACATCGATGGAATCCCAACTAACATCATTGGCATCACCGATATTGGTAATATAAGCCAAACTCCAACCTATAGTTCAAGTCAAAAAAATTAAGAAAATCAATTTTTATGCTCATTTAGGCTCTCAACATTCTATTTTTGACATCTAGGCTTAAATCACCCTACGTAAGTCAATCACAATCAACAACTAAGTTCTTGAGTACCAATAACACCTACTTGTTCTCTCTATTCATGCACTTAGGTCTAGACTCCTTGATAGAAACCATCAATTGGGCACTTATCATTCATCAATAACCACAACTAAGTATATCACTAATACTATAGGTTATTTAAATACTTATTCTTTTATTTTTTATATTTACCCTGCACTGCTTTATGCACTTTTGATCATACCCTTGCGAGGGATTTACAAATATTTCTTACTTATTTCCCCTTTACCTGACATACCAAACCTCTGACTAGACTTAACCAAGCCATAATATCCCTCTCTTAACTCTCTCAACCTCCATGACCTGATCCAAAACTAGTTCCCAGACCCAAGAAAGCTTTTTTCAATCTCTCAAACAAATATTACCCCTACCAACTTTGATATCCTAACTGACATTGATCACCTCACTATCGACCTCAGTAGCCTAACCAATATTGGTCACTCCCCTATTGATGTTGGTGACTATCAATTTCCTAACCTCTTCAAAACCTACCTAGATAACTTCTAAAACACTAAAAAAGTACCTCACCTGCACCCTGTCACTCTATGCTATGTAAAAGTTTATAAAAATAGTAATTTTATCTCTCTTCCACTCTCTCTTTTCCTCTCTTTTAGTTATTTATCATTCTTTTATCTCTCAAAAGTGGACTGTCATCGCTAGGGAAGTTTCACACTTCTTAGAGCAAGCGTGTAGCTTGGTAGCCCACTCATTTATCTGCTAACAAATATCTTTTGGTAGTGTTTTCTTATCTATAGGTAGTCCTCCCTAGCCAAAGAGGATTTCTCACAACATCTAGATACAACACACAAACCAAGTATGGGTTCATTCTAATCACTTATTGCCATCCTTCTTTCTATTTTCCTTTAGACTTAAAATTCCAAAATTTCATGAAACAATGACATATATATCCCCCCTTACTTTTGAAATATACTATAAGCTATGTAATCCCTAGATAGACTTACTAACCATTAAAAAAGTGGACTAGATAGAATAATTTCAACACAATCCTTACCCCATGGCTGCTCACTAGAACCCAAGTAATCTAGGACCCCATAGGGAAAATCCCAATTATCTAATTCAAGGAGGTGATTAGGATAATTATGACCTTGATGAATAGGTCATCTATAGCCCCCTACACCACACATGTTGATAAAGTCTAGGTTCCCTATATTTACTTCATAATTGAGAAGGGACTCACTCCCCCATTAGGTGAGATGATCAATATCCATTTGAAGTCACAATTTATAACCATCAAAAGGAAGACTAGAAACCACTTTTACATTATGTCCTATTTATTTTATGCCTTATTAGACACCACCAAGATCCCAAAAATTAATAATTGGTCACTTGATGGGAGACCTACTATCTCCCATTATTATTTTAAACTTCACATATTCAAATAAAGACACAACATGCATTTCATTTATGATTGTGTTTATCCAGCTCTAGTGGAAGCCATAATAGGGATCCCTATGGGCAAGGTCAGCCCCATGGTTAAGAAATATGTAGATTTGATGGGGGATATTTATTTCTACCCAAATTTCATGGTAATAAGGATTGAAGGGACTTTGACACAACCCTATAGGTTACCCATTTATGTACCCACCAACTTATCTCTTTCCTTTGTACAAGAAATTGCATACCAACTTATTCACAGTATAGATGGATTTTTCAAGGAGAAAAGAAAGGGCCTCATCCATCTCTTTCCTTTGAAAATCAATATAACTATGTTACAAAAATGGGAACATATGAATGCTATTACCAGGCACAAGGATGCATTCACCCTATAGAAAGATGAATTAAGGAAATGGGACCCCCATGAGAGGGTCACCAAGCATCTAAAGTCTAAGATAATAACCAAATCCTATGAGAATCAACTTGGTGTTCATGACCCACTTTAAATAAAGGCCTCTAGTTTCCTAGAGGTATTAGATATATTGAGGAGGCATAACATTAAGCTAGAGCCTAGGTTGGCTAGGGGAGATGATAAGCCACTAAGTGAGATATGGAAAATGGGGCCCCTATAACATCATTTGTTTCTTGGACCATCTTCTAGTCCCCCTTTATAATATCCATAGGTTAGAATGCAATACCCTCAATCATAATTTGCATAAGGAATAAGAAAATAGAAACTAGAAGAGAGACTTAGTGAAGGAGGATCATCATCAGCCCCACCTAAAAGGCCATAATATCTAATAGAGTTCCTAGATATGATTACATTGGAGCCTAATGAGATAGTATAATATTCACTTAAGGTTCTTTTTTAAGCCTATGGGTCAGATGAAGAAGAGATAACTGAATAACCTTAAGCCCAAGATGAGGAATCAAATCAAGACAAAGGGAAGGGAGTTGCTTTGGACCTGGTTTGCAATAGTATCCCCATTCAAAAGGAAAGTTGAGTTGATATTGGTCCTAGATGGTGGAAAGAATCCCAAATTGAAATTCACCCACCCTACAAGTGAGGTCAATTTGTTTAGTGATATACCCCATTCATGGGCCATTTATCCCTGAATGGTTTGTTTATGGGAAGATGTAAAAATTCCCACTTTATCCCACTCATGGGCCTTGACCCATACATTCCACATTAAAGTCCATGATGAAATCAAGACATGGATATTGGATTTGATGAAAGAGGAAGAAGAAAGAAGAATACTTTCCATAGTAGGATCAAGTGGCACATAAATGAACACTCTAACAACATCAAGTAACACACATGTGTAGACTCCTAAGCCTCCTAAATTTATAGAATCATTGGTTAGTGTATAGTTTAATATATAAATAGTAGGATTGGAGAGGGTGAAAACTAAGAAAACCATGATTAGGAGTGAGGAGTTCACATTTCAGAGAGTTAAACCTTTTGTAGTCTTAACTCCAGTTCTAGGTCAGAAGCATGGTGAGCACCCTATTCATGAAGAGGACATAAAAGGTTTAGTTTATGCTCATTTAGATTAGATCAAACTAGGTATTAGGGGCATGTAATATAGGACACATAAATTGGAAAAATAAAAGGAGAACCTAGAGACACAAGCTATCTTATCGATCCTAGAGGTAATAATAAAGATGTTTGAGGCATCTTTATATGACATGTTTGAATCCTTGAAGTTAATGAAGGTGAGGCATGATGCATTAAACCAACAAAATGGAATATCTAAAGGATTGGTGGCCTAATGGTAGAGCTTATAAGATAACATAAAATAGATTATCAACATACTAATTAATGGTAGGATTCATGGCTTCAAAACCATTAACCTAGCCCACTTAAATGCAATATTGGGAATAGTTGTTGACAAGATCCAAGTCTTGGGTACTTGGTTAAAGATATTGGATATACTCCTAAAGGATGATGAGTAACTAATAACTAGAATCAAATAACTCTTTGGCACCATGTTATCCAACCCTACAAAGTCTACTTCCCTAGGCATCATCTATGATGAAGAGTACAAGCATAAAGCCATCTTGGTAATGCAAGAAGTGAATATCAAAATCCAAGGAAAATATGAAAGTAACAATAGCTAAATAATGAGCATGATCTTCACTATTGAGGAGAAGATTTCTAAATCTAGGAGCATCAAGGAGGCTATGGGAAGAAATGATAGGGACTTCAATGACTTGGATGATCAAGAAGATATTTGTCTCTTGAAGTTACCTGTTGATTTAGAGTTGGTTAGTAAGCAACATCAAAGACCTATGGAGATTCTCTAAGATAAACAAGGGAGCCCTTTAGCCTAGGGCCCATCAATTAATTAATATTCCATTTTATGTAAAGCCTTATAATATTTGAAAGTGGAATATTCTTTTGTAAAGGCATATGCTAGTTTGTTAGTATATTCTCCTATAGGTCAGTCCATTTTGAAAAGAGAAGTGTATTCTATAAATATGAATAAGGATAATTATCCTTATCTTTGTACATGTATAATCTTATGACTGACCAGTATACCGACTTGGTATTTTATAAAAGGTAGTATTACCAATTTGTAAAGAGAGGGAGCTTTGAGACAAAACTTACATCCTTCTAAGCAATTAATATAAGCAAAGAATACTTAAAATTTTGTTCAAGTTTGTTTGTATTAAAAATTACATGGTTTCTCTCTCTATTGCTTATTCTAAGTCTTGAATTTGAATGGTTTTTAGGAATTATGAATGTGCATCTTTTATACAAGGTTGCTAATTTTTTATGAAGCTAGATTAGTTGAATTTTCTTATATTTTATTTTGTTTTATTTACTTTGCATTAGGATGTGTAAATTTTATTTGGATGGAGCAGTAAAACTTTAAATAAAATTTTGTTTTTTTACTTGTATTCTTTCATGTTTTCCTCAAATATTTGCCTAGTATATGATGGCATTTGAGCATCTGCTAATTCACAATATATGTTGGTTAAATGCATGTCTAGTTGAAAGAAAAACATTATCACAATGTTTAAGGCAAATATAATTAATTGCATACTTTCTTTCTACCCTGCCCTTTCTTTTGTTTCTTTTTTTTATCAAATTACTTTAGTGTAGATCTTATTGTAAATATTCATCTAGATTAGCCTTTAGTGTAAAAATTTGATCATAGCTCACTAAGATTAGAATATATTCTTTAAAATTCATAAGGATTAAGGCCACAATGTCTCCCAAACACCAATCAATATAAATTTGTGAAATAGTTTAATTTTCTCTACCTCTATTTCACCATAGGTAACTAGATTACCAAAACCTACTACTCATGCTCTAAATTCCCAGAATTCTAAAATTAGAAGTGTTATTTAAATACTAAGGGCACCTGTGATACACATAAAGGCATCAACACATGTTATAACCTTATAGTAAAAATATAATAAAAATATTTTTAGGAATGATAAAGGCATTCCAACCCAATGAATTCAAAGTGTTAGAAACAAAACATCATAAAAAATTTATAGATATGAAATGAAAAAATAAGGTAGATCATATATATTAAAAAATGAATCATATCAAAGCATGCTAGTATAAATGAAGGCACTTTCATATATAGGTAAGGTAAAATACTAAACTATCTAACCTAGCCAATGTGGGATAAAGCCTCACATAGGACAAACTCACTAAAAGATTAAAAACATATCTAATACACTAGAAAACATGATAAATACACATGAAATGCATACTCTAACACCCCCCCTCCCAAGTGAATCTAAGGGCTAATAAAATCCAAAAAATAAGTAATGGCATATCCATTGTGTAATTCCTCACAACTAGGCCTAATAAGGTATTCATGTACAATATGTATCCATGAAATGAAGATGGAATATGTCCTCATAAACACCCTCCAAGGCTAACTTATGAAATCCCAAGCATGCCATGTAACTCAAGGAAATGAGGTGATGAAAAATTCTTCATGAAGATGTATACAACCTACTACTAAGTCAAAATATACTCCAAGCTAAGAATGCCACCTAGAATATGTTGATGAATGAATTTCATATGTACCTCAATGTGCTTGGTCCATTGATGCTCAATTGGGTTACAATATTTATGAATTTTACTCTTGTTGTCACACCAAAGTAGAGTGGGTGAATCATGTGTGAAGCCAAACTCTATCAACAACTAATGAAGATAAAGAACCTACTAACTCACTATAATTATTGCCTTGTACTTAGCCTCTATAAATGAAATTGTAATAGCCTGATACTTCTTGAATAGCTAAGTAATAGGTGAATAACCAAGAAAAATGATGTATCCAAAAGTGGAACCCCTATTATCAAGAGAGCCTACCCAATGTGAATCACTGTATTCAACCAAGTACAACCCTTAGTGTAATGTAATCCAAAATGATTAGTGCCTCACATATATCTCAAAATCCTCTTGGTAGCCTACCAATGACTATCATTAGGGTCCTATAAAAAACCTAGATACAAGCCTAAATATGAATGAAATGTCGAGGTGAGTATGGGTCAAATACATAAGACTCCCTACCATTTGCCTATATAATATAAGATCACCAAGCGGAGTAGTACAAGAGGTAATGAGATTAAACCCAAACTAAATAGGACAAGAAATTGTATTACAATCAACCATGCCAAAATGTTGAAGTATATCAAGTGTGTACTTATGTTAACTCAAATAGATCCTTGTATCTGATTATGAAGTTTGTAGACCAATGAATAAATGTCAAAGGCCAATGTTTTTCATGTCAAATTGTGCTTAAAATACCTACTAAAAATTCTAAATCTAAGATGAGGATTTTCCCATGAGAAGTAGATCATCAATAGACAAGACCATAATAAAAATATCTTCTTAATATGCTAAATATACACTGTGGGATCAGAGTGGCATCAAACAAAGCTAGTGGAGAGAATAAATGAATCCATATTCTCATACCAATATTGAGGGGCTTGTTTGAGACCATAAAGAGACCTCCAAAGTTGGAAAACAAGAGAGGAATCATGAACAAACCTAACATATTGCTCTACATATATTTCCTCATGTAAGTCTTCATGAAAGAAAGCACTCTTAACATCCATCCAATATACTGGCCAACCCTTTGATGAACTAAGAAAAAGTATAAGGTAAAAAAAATCTATCTTGGAAATGGTCACAAAATTCTTATAATAGTTAATAATTTCAACTTTTGATAACCCCTTTACAATAATATATGCCTTAAACTTGTTGATGAGCCCATTAGCTACATAATTGGTGTGGTAAATACATTTTCACTTAACCAACTTTATTCCCTCATGAAGAGTGACCAAATCCCAAGTGTGATTATTTATAAATGAATAATACTAATCTATCATCACATCATCCCACTTTTGCATCCTATGAGATTCTAAAAAAGACTATGGATCCTCATATACAAAAGCATAGTACTCATAGAATGTGCATGATGATGTCGAGTATGTGGAAGTCATATATGAGTGGTGTTACCTTATTAACTATAGTAGGATCCCATTTAGGCATAGTAGAAACATCAGTGTGAACAAGATCCTCATCCTTTATAACCTCCTAAAGAATCTCCTAAACTAGATTCTCAAGGAATGAATCCTTGAGAGGAGGTGAATTATGGAAAGAAGAAGAAGAAGGCATAGAAGAAGATGAAGAATCATGAGATGTGAAATGATCATCAAACTTAACATGTGTTCAAAAATGTCATGAGTATTAGGATTTAAAAGATGATAAGCTCTCATGTCCTCATAATACCCTACAAAAACCAAAGGTTTGATCTTCTTATCCAATGTTTTCCTTTTTTTATTTGTTATAAACTCCCAAGAAAGGCTCCCGAAGACTCAAAAAAATGAGACATAAATCTTGATTATAGACCAATATTCCTTTGGAGTCATATACTCAAGTGCTCAATGTGGTGTGTGGTTCTAAATGTAGTTCACATAATTAACTACCTCTATCCAATAAATAAGAGGTAAATCTCATGAATGCATCATGCATTTATCCATCTCCTTCAGAGTTTGATTCTTCCTCTCTTCTAATCCATTATAATATGGAGTATATGCAATATAATATTTGTGAACAATACCATGGGCTGCTAAAAAATTAGTGAACTCTTGACTGAGGTACTCCCCCCATTATATGTGCAAATCTTCTTGATGTTACTTGATTATTTTTTCTTGACCAAAGCCTTAAAATTTTTGAAGTGAGTAAAGACATCATTCTTGTACTTGAGGAAATAGACCCAAGTACACCTTGATAAATTATCAATGAAGGTAAGCACATACTTAATTTCATTTAAATGAGTAGGAAAGACCATAAAATCACTGTGCACAAACTCAAATGGTGAAGAAACTCTCAGGGACATGAACTTAAGAAATATATCCTAATTTTATTTTCATAATGCATAACTAGAGTATAATCCATTAAGACATGAAACTGTAGGAAGATACTCTACCATACTATGAGTGCTCAACTCCTTCAAATATTTTTAGTTGAGGTTAAAAAATATCTCATGCCAAAGTTGACTCATATATTATTCATGATAAATTAAACATGTCCCTAAAGGAGGAGTATCATCAAAACCCTCAAAATAATAAAGTCAAGAACTATGGTCAACAACACCCTGTATAATGAGTGTATGTGGTTTTAACAAAGCTTGAACTTTAGCACCCTATGGTATGAAAGTCACTATCTTGCCCTGACCAGAATAATAAATTTGAGAAACTGAAAGTAGATTGGTGGTGATGTCTAGAACATATAATACATCATTTATGTGGCCACTATCTAGTTGTATATCACCCTTCCCCTTAACATAAATGAAGGAATAATCTCCAACCTCAATGTTAGAAGTGGAACTTAGACCAAGAGATATAAAGGACTCCTTGGTAGAAGTCATATGGTGTGAAGCACCAGAATCTAGAACCCAACTATCTAAAATAGGTAACTATGATCTCTTGACAACATTAAGTATTTTCCCATTCTCATGAGATGTAGGAGTGGAGATAGAAATATTATGTTTTCTAATGGCATCCTCTAAGTCTTGAATTATCTTGAAACACCTAGAATCTTCATCCCCAATCACCCCATATTACAAATAAGATAGGTTAGACTTATTCTTGGATTTGGAAGATGTTTTGGGTTTAGATGAAGTAGTGTTGGTGGGTTTAAGTACATTTTGAGGTAGAGGATGAGTGTTTTTCTTCTTACCTTTATATTTTCCCTTAGACTTAGGATGTAAGGCCACTAATGCTTTTTAAGAGCTAGAATAATTAAGGTGAGACAATTTGGATTCCTACCTAGTGAGTCTCTCACAAAATAGCTCTAAATATATCATTTTTAATGAGGTACCTAATGCATCCATACTAGAAAAAAGGGTAGAAGCAAAGATTTGTAATGGGCCACTCAACTTAAACAATATTAAGTATACACACTCTTCATCCCTTTTATCTCATCCTCCCCCCTTAAAATGTGTCAACATATGCTTAAACTTTGTGAGATAATCTAAAATGGAATCAAAGTCATCTATATTTAGTGAAGTAAGCTCCACCTCAAGTTGCATCACTCTCAAGTGATCTACTTTCCCAAACAACCCTTTTAACTTAGTCCATATTTTGAATGGTGAATCACACCCATCAAAATGAAATAAGAGAATATCACTCACATATTCCCCAATCAAGCCCATAAATTCTTCAAACTTACACTGATGCTAAAAATTTTCAAATTCTCATGTGCATTATGGTTGTGTTTCATTCATTATGGACCATAATCCTTTGTGCTTTATGATTATTTCCATTCAAGATCTCCATGTGTGGTAATTGTGTGCATTAAAAGGGTCACAATGGTCAACACCATAAGTAGAATCCATATTAACTAATTACCAAGAGCAGAAATAATGCAAAGGGTACACAAAATTGACACTGAGATAGCCCCGAAAATATTGTATTATAGGACCCCTCTAATTTTGGCACTTTATAAAAATAGTGCATTTTTACAATTTAATGACACCAATAGATAGATAATAAAAAAACATGCACTTTAAAAAAATATAGAACTCAAATCTGACTTACAGTTTAAAAGTTACAACTGTTATGATTTCCCATAAAAATGGGTCAAAATAATTAAAAACACTAAAAATTAGTTATAGTGACCAAAATGAAAGGGAACATAGTCATATAACCACTCATTGGGATAAAATATTTTTTATGGACTTAAAAAATACAACATAAGTGAAAAATAACCAGTTGGGTGCCCCTTATATGTGTGCAAGTGAGTTGGACTTCCTCTTAAGGCAACAATTGAGCCTTGTAAAAGTAAAATTTGAATGAAAAGGCTTTTTTTTAGATAAAAGGGAAAGTTTACTATTTTATTTTCTCTAGATCAAAAAAATAACTCAAAAAATAGATCTATATAGTTACATCTCTCCACCTTTGTAGGTAGACGCTTGGATGTGATGCCACTTACAGGTCAAAGACATAAGGAAACAAATTTCCAATGCTTCTTCCTGCCACACCTCTCTTAAGATGTCAAATTTGGATTAAAAATGACAAGATCAAGATTATGATATGCCTATGAGTAGATTGTAATGTTTTAACACTACAATAACATAGATCTACAAAAGGCAAAAAAAATAATGCAAAAAATTGTATTTGACACCTTGGTTGTAAACTTAGAACTCTCTAGCATCAAGGTATGTCCTCCTTTGTCAATCATATTTTAATTCTTTGGTACTATAAATAAAATTAGTATATTTCCAATGCCTATCAGTATATTTGAGATAAGAGAAAAAAAATAATGAAAAATCCAATGCTTTGGCTTAAAATAAAAAATTTAAGACACCTATGCAGATCTGAAAGGCACCAAAGAGTTTAAAATTTCAATGCTCTCCAACTAAAGTGAAAAACTCTAATCTTAGCCATATATTTTATCCTACACTTAGCCAGATGTCTAATGCCTTTGGCTACACTTTTCAACATCTTTTTACAAAGAAAATTTCCAATCTAAGTAGATCTTGATAAAAAAGGAATAACACCACCTTTGTTTGAATCCAATGTCTTTCTTTGCCAAGCTAAAATTCCAAACTTCTATCTCAATGCCTATCATAGAATTGAAAACAACAAATATTAGATCTAAATAAAATAAGATTTTAATGCTTAATGTCAAAAAAATCTCAAAAGAAAAGTGCTATGATGTATAAGTACGCCAAGATCTCTATGCTAGATTATTGCCTTAGAAGCAATTTTTTTTTTCAAAAATAACAAAAAAATTGAAAAGTCTCTGCCACTTTCAGATGAAAGAATCATATCTTCCATAATGAAATTATTGAAATCAAGATCTTCAAAACCTTCAAAAAGTTTAAAAGAGGCACCAAAAGGCACCAAGATCTTCTTTCATACTTATATTCTACACTTTCGTAGTGACAAGAGGGAAGTGGAATAAAATTATCTAAATCACAAGCTAATGAATAGCTACAAGTTCTTAAAGGTTTTGGTACCATGTTAGGAATGGTAAAATAATTCCAACCTAATGAATCCGAAGTGTTGGTAATAAAACATCACAAGGAAGCTACAGATATGAAATGCAAAAATAAGGTAGATCACATATAGTCAAAAATGAAGCATATCAAAGCATGCTAGTATAAATTAAGTTACTTACATATATAGGCATGGTGAAATCCTAAACTAGCTAAGTTGGCTAATGTGGGATAAAGCCTTACATAGGAAAAACTCACTACAAGACTAAAAATATAGCTAATACACTAGTAAATGTGAGAAATACACATGAAATACATACTCTTACAAAGATAAATGTAAAAACACATAACTTGTTTTGATTATCTCATTTTAATGAGGATAAATTACACACTATTAAATGTACTTAAATATTTTTACTTTTCTTAAGAAATAAGCTTTAGAATGTGATGGGGTGTTAGGCTAATAAAGGTCCTAATAAGTGGTAAGCTAAGTTTGGTTTTTTGTTTGTTTAAATCTGGAATACTTGATATATGCATAGGTAAAGTGAGGCCTGAATCTATGTTGGTGGAAGCATATGGTTTGGTATTGGGGCCTACCCCTTACCTCATGACCCTATAATAATAATGGTGTCAGGCACTTAGCCTTTATACTTCCAACCAATTATTTATACTCATCTAGAACACCGAATTGACTTTCTCCTTGGTGATGAAATATAAATGGGTCTACTTGGATAGGATTTGTTTGACTTTAAATTTTATGATTATCATGATTCGATATTATGTGGAAAGGAGTACAACTAAAATGGTAAATTAATCCTTCTAATTACACTAGATGTGCTTCATAAAAAGCTAAACTCAAAAAAATAATTTATTTCAAAAGGAAAGTAATATATATATATATATATATATTTGATTTTTAATTTTTAATTTTATTTTTAATGCTTTAATTAAAAGTGAAATAAAATGTTTCACTAAATGAAATAAAACCATAATAAATAATAAAGAACAATCAAGCCCAAAAAGGGTCCTACCGGGCATGCCAAAATGTTAAAGTAGTTTTCATCTGTTATTTTATAAAATAAATTACTAAAAATATAATTTGAAATATAGGGTTTTAAGGCTTATGTATGATTCAAAAGATTGCACACTATTTATCTAGCAATGTGGGATCTCTTTTTTGGATAGGAATGACTACTTTCACATGAGAAAACTTGAAAAATATTGATTAATATGATATGTAAGTGGGCTTAGTGATACTAGACTAGTTCCAAGAAGTGGTACACTTCCTAATAAGGATGTTAGCACACTTTATAATCACTTAAGTAGATAAAAATAATAAATAAAATTATAATATGCATGTAATGATATAGATATGGAATTGAAATTTATAAACTTAATCCACATTCATTCCATGGAGATTATCTAAATGAGCATTTTAGTAATCTCCATACGAGTCTTCTTTTACTTGTATGAATTTTAATTGATTGACAATGGCCTCTATTGTGGGGGTGAAAAAAATTGCATATATTCTTAAATTAAAATAAATATCACTCTAATCAGAGAAGAAAGGTTGTCACATTATAGGCAAATCATGAATGTTGATTACATTATACACAACTCCAAGTAATGTCATCTACAATTAAAACTCATAAGTTAATAAATGGGTGATTAGGATTAATTCAAGGATGATTGGCAAAAAAAAGTTTAGATTACATATATAAAAGGATTTAAATAGATATCAATGTCATTCTTGAAGGATAGATTATGATTCTTGAAGGATTGATTATGATTCTTTGAATCGACATTGATTCTAACAGTATGGAAAAAGTTCTAGTATGGAAAAAGGAGACTAAGGATTGGTTTGATGGGATCTATGATAGATTAGGATGGTTTAAGAATGATAAGGGTGATAAATAATATTGTAAAATAAAATGTGTTGATAATTTTGTCCAAATAATGTCAAAATGTAAAGTACCCTAAGGGAGACCCACTATTTTTTTGCAAAAATGCCTTCAATTGACCCAAAACACCCATTTCCCTCAACTTATGGAAACTGTAGATTAGACTACAATTTTTAGTTTCAAAATTTGAAAATTGCTTCCTAGACTTCAAATCTTGTAATACATTAGTCAATGAAAATTAGAGATCTGGGTGTAATTTACAATTTAGAAAAATACAAATTGCATCTAGACCTTTGCTTCCTCCTAAACACTAGCTGATAGAAACTAGAACCCCACTTGTAATTTGTAATTTTCAAAGTTTCAAATTACAAGTGGATTTATGCTTCCTATAAAAAAAATACCCTATGGAAATAAGAGATTTAACTACAATTTGCAATTTTAAAACTTGTAAATTCCTTCCCAACCTCCACTTTCTATGTAACACTCCAACTAGAAACTAGAACTCTGGTTACAATTTTTAACTTGAAAAGTTGTAAATTGTAATCAAATTTATGCTTCTCATTGATCAGCTTCCCTATATAATCCAAAAATCTAAGTTCAAATTAAAATTTACAAAATTTTAAATTACCCCTCGAGTTCTACCTTATCTTTTTAAAGGGTCAAACAAGCCAAGCCTACAAAATCTAGAAGTTAAATTACAATTAGCAAAATTAAAAAGTTATAAATTTGTTTATATACTCTAGATCTTGACCTACAATTACCATTGGGGAATTTAATATAGGTCTTATATAAATTTATTTAGGGTTTTTTGGTAATTCATTGTTTAAAATTGCTAATTGATTTTAGATCTCTACAACCCTGATAGTGACCTCAAGCCATGTGCCATGCATTCGCCACCATGTCATTAACCATACAAGATATGAAATGAATAAACACACCATGCCATAATTCCATAAACCCCCTTGCATGTTATTTTTTCGGGCATTCTATGTTTTGAAGATAATGTTTCCTACAAATCAAGTTCATTTTAGTTATTTTCTATTTTTCCTACATTGTTATTAGTTTTGATCATTTTTTAAGGTTATTTTGTGTTTCTTAGGCATAATTAGGGTTTTAGGGTTATTTTTATGGTGTCAAATAGGTTTTTAATTTTTTTATCTTCTATTGAGGCTATTTTCCAAGTATCTTCCTTACCATTGAAAAACTTAGGGCTTTACAAATAACCAGTCATAAATATTCCCAAACCTATTCCAAAACCAGTAAACATTTCCTTATAGATTACCTCATAGTCCCCATAAACATTCTACTTGATAGAAACACCTCCAAAACCTATAATATTTCAACCTAGATTTTTAACCCCATAGTCCTACAAACTTCTCCATTGCTTAGAAAAATATCGCTCTGCATCAGAGTTTTCACTGAGAAACACAAGTGTTATTTTCACCTGCCATCTCTGCTAGAGATTTCTACTTGTATTTACAACTTTATAACCCTATGGACTTTTCCTCCTAGTAACTCTAACCTCTACTAGAGTTTCCACCTATGTTTTGTACCCACAAATCTCACCAACTCTTTAGTTAGTTGTCCTCCTAGTAATTTCTCTAGAAACCATGTTTGGGAAAGAGATGAAGTTTAAATCTAAAGGACCTAGTGTTACCCTCAATTTGGACTTCAATACAATTGAGATTATAAACACAGACCTAGTTCATATTGACCTAGGTGATTTTTGGATTAGAATAACTGTTGAATTCAATAATGATGATATCTAGAACATCTATGACTCATGGCTTCCCTAGGTTACAACTTTCCCCATAATTATGTAAAGAATTCTAATGCTGATAAGAGAGAAGTATTGAATGACCAAGGGAAAAGGATTAAAAATCTAGGCTAAGACTTCATTGACTCCATGTTCTTGATACCCAGATTTGAGAGTTATATAACTCTAGAATCATCAAGAAAATTCTATCAAGACAGCAACACAAGATGTCAAAGAGTATTGAATAAAAATGGCTAAGGATCCATAGGGTTGCATCCACCATATTACCTAAAATATTGGAAAAGATTTATTTTAAGGATGATTTAGGTGATATAATCATATTATTACATAGGATCACTGGTAGCCTTGATACAGAGATCTTCCAAGATTAGATGTATCGATATATGGGTTATCCAAGAGAATAAATAATATAGCCATATGGCATAACTAATTAGTGACTCCATCCATAAGTAGTTGATGGAAGTCCAAAACATAGGGAATTTCTACATGACTTCTTATCTATTTTATGTATTGGCCAAAGGGGGAGCTTTCCTATGACTCAACATAGTAGCTGACTAGAAAAATAAGGTGTTCAACTATTACCCTATCCTCACTCTTGAGGCAAGAAGGAAGCACTTTAGGAGAATGAATGATGCATTCATCTACTACATCATAGTTATGATTGACAAGGAACTAGAGAGGGAGAGATTTTGTGATGCTATCACTTTAAAGATTACTGATTGGGGTGCTTGATTCATTGAGTTCCCCATATAATTATAAATTAAAGTATCCAAATTCAGAGGTTATCCTTACACCCTCCCAAGGTATGTGAGTGATAAATGGGCTTTGATGGAGTTAGTGAGGTAGTTAATTGAAACTCACAAGCTAATATTTATCAAACACAAATCGAGAATTCATTTCCCCATCAATATAGGTAGGTATACATGTCCTTGTCTATCCAAATCCTAGTGTGCAAAGGTTGAAATGACACAAATGACCCTAAGATCCTTGGAGTCAATGTTATTTTATGATGTTCATGGAAACATCACTAACACACTAGGAATCTCCACATATTCCCATGTCCCCTATTTTGAAGACTACTAGGAGGACTTGGATGATGAAGAGGAATTAAGATTGAAGGTCTATTCATGAATTACCTTGGATCAAGTCAAAGTTTTGACATGGCACCAATCCCTGAGGACTTGGTGGATAATGAGTCCCTAATAGACAAGATCTACTTTAACAATAAGATCTATGATCAACCCCTTTTAGTAGTAAGGTGGTTAGTTCTTGGGTCTTTCTCTCTAATGGATACAACCAACCATGTGATAAATAAAACACTATGTTAGTTTAGAAGTAAAGGGGTCCAAATGATGAAAGAGACAATAAGCATTAGTGGAAAATTACTAGAGCTAAAGGAAAAGGGAGTACTATCATCAGTAGACGGTTATAAAGTAGAGCACTCCCAAATCAACCAAATAGGAAAATGATCTCCCATAAGAGAAAGAAGAAATCAAAGGCTAATAAAGGTAAATCAATCATCTAAAGAGTAGTATAAGATCAACCAATAATCATTTCATCTAAGGACATAACTATAATTAGAATAACATATTTAATGCCTATCTCAATTATAATTTCAACTCCCATATTTTTAATACATCCCCCACGTATTCTTTTTATTTCTATAGCTCCAATACCCCCTCTTCCTATATTCACTCCTCCTTCACCTCAAGTGATGCCACACTCCATTCCCACCAATTTACCTATGTCAATAAGTCCATTACCCATAGCTCAATCCTCTCAATTAGGCACTCAGGTCTCCCCTCAATTAGACACTTAGGTCTCCCCTCAATTAGACACTTAGGTTTCCCCTCAATTAGACACTCAAGTATCCATTCCACTTCCCTCTTCCATAATGTCACTCCCTTGTTTCATAATTTATTTCATCTCATCTATAATTCCTTCTATTCCATTAATCACTAACACTTAACAATAGTATTTGTCCATGGATTTAGTCATTCTAACTATAATCCTTTTTTCCATCCCAACCCCTGGGATAACTACTACTTCATCTCCATCTCCCTTCATCTTTCTTAATTTATGAACCTTGAGTATCCCTACCAATTTGATTTAATCATTTAAGGATTTGGACTCCACACTTCCATTAGTTCCTCAATTTCAAATCCCTATGTCTACTCCTCCATTGGTATCACTTCCATCTCTCACACCCCTAGTAGACACATCCATTTCCATTTCCCCTACCTCTTCCACTTCCACAGTAACCCCAACCCCTATAGAGGAGATAGAGAAGGAACAAGACACTGATAAAAATGTGTACCCTCAACCCATAGATGGGGAAGAGGTGGAAAATACATTTACCAAAAAATCAATGGCAATATCAGTACAAGATACAACACCTATCACTATGCCCACTAATGCAACATCTTCAACTATAGATTCTCAAGTGACAATGTCAGCACAATAAGATTCTACCCCTAGTTGGTTAACATAGATAGTGGGGAAGAAACACAAGTAGATGGTGTCCCCAAATACATTGTATTTTGGTCTCTTAGATGTACATAAGAAATCCAAGACAACTACCTAGACCATTTCAAGAATATTGTATGATTCAATAGGGGGAAAGTATGTAGATATTGTAGTCCCTCCACCAGACAAATAGAAAGAATATCTAGTGGTGGGGGATTCTAAGGTCTCAAAAGTTCACCTTGATGGAGGAAATGAAATATGATGTTTAATCTAGCATTAACTCTCTCTTTGATAAAATGGATATTGACAAGGTCACTAAGGATGAGATAGAGAACAAAGTTGAACAATTAATGACTACACTTAAGAAATTCATTGAGCCGACTATTTAATCAAGATAAGCTCACTTAGATCATATATTAGGCAAAACTTGATGTAGTGATAGAAATTGGTAGCATGTAAGGGCCACCAAAGAATGGGTAGAAGAACTCATCTCAAAGGGAAATAGAGGTATTGATTTGGTAATGGATCGCTATACAACTCTAAAGTTGAGAAGGTTCACCTTGATAGAGTAGATCAACAAATATGAGGAAGAGATATAAAGGTTAAAACTTTTCTACCCAAAATTGATAGTTGTGGTCTCAATTGATGTTTACATCCTTTTTATGGAAAAGATACTAAAAAATGATGGAGAGAAATAGGAATTCGATAGAGCAACTTAATTCAAAATAAATATAATTACATATGGTTCCCATAAGGCTAAAGTTTCACATGATAAAACCATAGATATGCTATATGAAATTGAATATTTGTTGAATAAATTGTCATGTTGAGAAACAAATTATCAAGAACAAGTCCTTGTAGTTCAAGAATTTTAGGATATATTAAAACAAGTGGTTGAAGGAGAATCAACAAGAGATACAACTTTCAGCTTGAGTTCTATCCACCATTTCATCAAGTACCATAACATATTTGATCAAATGGGTAAAGAGACTCAAGCATATCAAGCCTTCAGAATGAAACTCTTTGATATGATATCAGAATGCAAGATAAGCAACCTCTACTATTTTGGTCCTAATGAAGATAGAATATTAGAGATATTTAAGAGTTTTGATGCATATATTAAAAAGATATAGTGTGAGAAGGATAAAGAGTCAGCAGATCTTTTGGTTGTAGATTAATTTTTTCTATCAAAAACATTATTGTATATTATATTTTCATTATTGTAAAAATATTGTAAGTTAAAAAAACACAAATTGTAAATTAAAAATATCATTTTGATAGATTTATTAGAAAGATTCACATGTAATTTCCATATTCCTTTTTAATAGGTTGAAAGTTATAATAAGCAAAATTACAAATTACACTTTTCATTTTGATAAGTTTTAAGTTGATTAAGTTATAAAAGCACATATTTTAAAATGAAATTCTAGTTTTGACAAGATTCTGTGATTTAAAGTTGTAAAAGTCCCAATTGAAAATTACAAGTTAGGTTTTTGCATAAAATTAACTTAAGTTATCTAAAATTTATCTTTTGTTCTAAAATTGGAGTTCCATTTTGGTGCCTCATTGCATGAAGATGAAGTTGTAGCTCAACTAGAGAAGAAAAATGGCATTGCATGATGTTTCCACCATGCCTCCATCAGTTTGGATTATGCTTATCTCTTGCATGATTTTTTACAAACACTTATTCACTTCACCAAATATGCCACTAGTTCAAGATCACACCTTTGTTCATGGAGTTTCTAGATTTTTGCATGTTCTTCTACTAGGCATGTATTTACTTATTAACTACATATTTTTTATGAGATTTTTTGTTATAAATATGTGATCCAAAAATTTGAAGCTTTGATTGACAGATATTTTAAGAACATGAAAATAACACAATAACAATGATTTCTCTAAGAAGAGATGTTTTATTACTCAAGATTGCAATTCAACCATACGTTTATCTGTGGGAAGAGATGTCTAATTTCCATTTCAGGTTACGTATTTATTTATACACATTTTTAAGGTAGGATGAGGATATGGAAGGTCACCAATATTAATGGAGATTAAGTGGTTTGACTTCCATGATTTACAACAATAAAAAATTTAAGGAATTACTATTTTTAGATTGTACTACTAAAATTAAAATTTGGGGAACTTACATTGGGTTTTATAGGTTAAAAAATTCCAAGAAAATCTTAGGGACATCTCACTATGTTTTCCCCATTCTTAACTTTCCAATGGTTCAAACGGGGAGTCAATCAGAGCTATAGTGCAAAAGTTATGGCTCCTAGAAGTTTTGTCATTAATTAGGGTAGAATTGTCACCCAAATTATCACATGAATTATTAATCAGATCATTCCTCCCTCCTTGAGAAGCAATGGTCCAAATTGCATCAATATTCCTCATTAGGTGTGGCAGTTGTGTCTTAATTTGATTCTCTATGAACCACTCACCTTGGTGGTTGAGTTGGCCCCTTTTAACCACTTGATAAAGTATAATAGAGCATCCTTTTGTTGTCTTCATCCAAGTGTCCACAATTTGCTCCTCCTTCACTGGAGAAGAACTCTATGGATCAAGCTCATCAATGTCTAGTTGTTCTACTATGACTGAAGTGTCTAACTGAGGTGGATGATATGGTTTGAGGAGCTCCACATTAAATATTGGATGTAGACCAAGGTAGGCTAGTAGGTTCAACTCAAAAGTATTTTTTTCAACATTTTTGATGATGGTGTAGGGACCATATCATAGAGGCCTAATTTTTCTATGTGGGCTTACAACCAAACCTTATCACCCACATCAAAATGGTGTGCAATCCTATATTTGTCATGGTGTTACTTATAATTCTGATTCATCTTCTCCAAGATGTCATGAACCTACTGTTAGATGTGTTGCATTTATTCAATCAACTTTGTTGCTTTTACTACCTCATATCTCCCATGAGGTGTGTATTCTATGGTGGAAAATGGAATGGCTATATCAATTGGTGCCATGAATTGGAACCCAAACCATACTTGGAATGGACTGAATAAGTGTGACCTATACTAAACCTCTATTTTTACACTTCCCACCAATTTTTCATGGGAAAAGATGATTTCAAAAGAGCAAAAGTGATATTTTATCCATTAGTGAATTTATTTACAGAAAAGTAAGAAGACAATTAATCTAACCAATTTTATAATACATCAGCATTGATTTTGCCTTCAAATTTAGGGATATCAAAATTCACCTGAACCTTAAAGGGTGTTGGGGAACTAAAGATATGTTTCATGGATGAGGAGCGAAGAAGTGCAAATGAGGATCCAAAATTTCCTATTAGGATTTGCTAGAGAATTTGGTCAAATTATTGTAGTATCTACACTTTTTGCCATTAGAGGGATTCATTCACCATTTCCTTGAAGGGATCAAATATCTCAATGTCATATTCTATTTAAAGTCATTTGGAGTGAATAGGTGGATAGTTTGAAAGATCTATTTTTTTCCATCCAAGCTTCTTATGGCCTAACCTCATCCTTAAGATCATACACTCTCAAGACAAACTGCTCTAATACCACTAATCCAAAGCTCAGAAGTTTTGATTGAAAGATATTTCAAGAACATGAAAATAACATAGTAACAATGATTTCTCTAAGAAGAGATGTTTTATTACTCAAGATTGCAATACAACCATATGTTTATCTCTGGGAAGAGATGTTTGATTTCCATTTTGGGTTAAATATTCATTTGTTCACATTTTTAAGGTAGGAGGAGGATGTGGAAGGTCACCAATATCAAGGGAGATTAAGTGGTTTGACTTCTATGATTTACAACAATAAAAAATTCGAGGAATTACTATTTTTAAAAACTTATTATTTTTAGACTACACTACTAAAATTAAAATTTGGGGTACTTACATTAGGTTTTTGAGGGTCAAAAACAATTGAGAAAATCTCATGACATCTCACCACATTCTCCTTGTTCTTAGGTTTCCAATGGTTTAAATGGGGAGTCAATTGGAGCTATGGTGTAAAATTTATGGCTCCCAAAAGTTCTATCATCAATGTCACATGAATTTTCACCTAAATTGTTACCCAGATCATTATGGGAAGTATGGCATAGCCCATCTATCCTTTTTCTACTAGAAATATCATTCTACATTTTAAATAACTTGTCTAAATGTTTTAACCTAGAGAATGAGAATAAATTGAATATTTGCCTTTCTTGTCTTTGTAATCTTTGTGTATGCAAGGTTCTTTAAATATTTGTGGATGTTTTAATTCTTACTACAGGAAAGAGAGCTAATTTTTTCGAATTATCATTTCTTTCTAAAAATATATCAAGATGATTTGTACCTTAACCCTAGAGTATATCTTTGAAATTTATTTGCATCTCCTTCAAGTATTACAATTAGTTTTATACCTCCCATTATGGCTAGAAATTTAAATTTCATAGCTTTCAATGGAGGAAACCCACTCCAGTTGGCCCAGTATGATGAAATACCAACCTCAACTTAAAAAAAACTTCCATATTTTACTAGTGAGACTTATATTACTCCTACTGAACATATGCAAGACATTGTTAATCTTTTTTCAGTCCAAAACATGGTACAAGATAATGTTTTAATCAAACTCTTAGTCTCTTTTTTCAAGGGCAAATCCTTATAGTGGTATATAGGTCTTTTTCCCAATTCTATCCATGTTTTAGATGACTTAGGCATTTCATTATGAACTCAATTTGAATATAAGAGTGACCGCCTCTCTTTGGTTGAACAATTAAATACTATTCAATGGGTTCCTCATGAACACATGACTAATTTCAATTTTTTCTTTCAAAAGACATGAAATAGAATTCCAATATTGGTCAAGAAAACTCCAAATAATGCTTTCCTATAATATGTAAGAGCTTTGAATAGTGATATAGCTGTTATGATTCAGTCAATGGGTGGCACCACACTTCTTGATGCCTATCAAACTAAAATAAGGGCAGAAAATTGGTTAATTCAAGGAGGAAAAAGTACCCCAAGGCCACCAATGCATCTATTCCTAGAAATACCTCCTACACCACCTACAATTTCTCTAATTCCCATTATAAACAAATTACTAACTTTAACTCCTAATCTTATATATAATTTATATGAGGTTAAGTCATTATTTAAGAGTTAAAGTAATGAGTTCATAGAGATGAAAAGGCAGTAATCCTAGAACTACAAGCCTTATTAGTAAGCTAACCAAGCATACCAACCCAATAGGTAACCATACCAAATAAACTCATAGCTATAAGGTTAAAATATTTAAGTGAAACCTACAAACATACATGCTCTACTTACATCAGATACTTCCAAATCTATTGTACCTATTCAGTGTAACTTGGCCTAGGAGTATGAGTGGTGTTATCTTTGTGCTCAACAACATAACTAGAATACTTGTCCTAGTGGTGTCATCAATCAAGCCTTGATGGTGATAGGCATATAAAACACATAAGTATATAAATAAGAAGCCTCTTCCCAAAAATTAGACACACAAGAACCTACTCAAGGTGTGGCTACTCTTTTAAACTGACAAGAGGAGGACTTTTGTAGTGTAAATCAAGAGTAGGTGTTATTCAATGGTGGAGGTCTAGTGGTATCCAATACACATTAAAATAAAAGAAAAATATAAATTGATCATCCCCCTATGGTGGAACAAGCTACAACTTCCAAAGTTGTATAAGAACCTACAAATAGGCACATAGTGCAAAGACCACCCTTTGTGCCCATGGGCCAGTCTAAAGCAAAAGTTATGAATCTAAATATTATAAAAGAAGACATATCTCCCACAAAGGCACCAGTAAAGGTTGGTAACATTCCTTTAAATGTTGTTGAGTAGATGAAGAAAACCAATTTGAATGTCAGTATGTGGGAAGCCCTATCCATTCTAGTGCAAAGAGATTTGTTACATGAAGATTTGAAAAACCTCCATATAACATAAAATGTTCCAACCAAGGGACCTAATGTTGAAATTAATTTGTTTCAACAAAAAATTGACACTAAAGTGAGAAAAAATGGTAAGCCTACCCCTTTCTATCTTTCACTTATAGTATGGAATCATCTCTTTCATATTTACATGGTAGATTTAAGGGCTAGCAGTTATTTCATGCCTGAGAAAATAGCTAATGCTCTTGGTATTAAGTACACCCTATCTCAAAAGGTGTAGTAAAATTAGATGGGACTATTTTTAAAATAATAGTGATAATAAAAGGTCTAAATCTCACTATCCACACATGTCCAAGCTTGTCAATTTCCCAAGATATCTTAGTTATAAATCTCCCCCCTTATTTTTCCATTTGTCTTTCACAATATTTCACTACAAAAATAGGAGGATATCTATCTATGGATTGGTCTCAAATGTTACTTACGATGAGATATGGAATAAGAGTAACAATAAGAGATGATCCAATCACTAAAAACCATATTGAGCCATATACTCCTATCCCTGTAAACATGAACTACATATTACATGACCAAGAAAAGGAGACTAATCATGAAGCTACAACACTCGTAAAAGAGATTATAGATACTCATTTGGGTGAATAGGGATCATATCTCCAATTTTATCCTTATGATTACATATAGTAAACTGGGTTGGGTACATAATTCATTCATGAAAATGATGCAATCATCCTGAACCTAGTAAAACTAGATGAATATCTTCAAGGAATATGGAAATTATTATTCAATGGCTTGAGAATAAAGACTAGTGTAGGTGAAAGTATTGTCATGATCTCTCCATAAAAGGAAAGCTATTTCTATTCTTTTAGACTTTAATTCAGTTACATAAATAATATATCTAAATATGAAGATCTGATTTGAGGTCTACAATTATTTAAGGAAAGAGGGATAAAATCCCTATAAATATTTGGTGATAATGAGTTGATTATTCACCAAGTAAGATATAGAATCATAAATAAGCATAATTTTTTGAGATCTTATAAACACAAGGTTTAGGACCTATTAGAAGACTTTAACACTTTAAACATTTAAATGGTACTAAGAGCACAAAATAGATATGTTAATAGTATAACCTAAATAGGCTAATTATATAACCTACCCTAGGAAATAAAGAAGAAAAATAGATAGCATGTAAAATTGATAGTATGGATATATGTTCCTAATAACACAAGCAACTATAATTTCTTTGATAATGATCAACAAATTGTCAATTTTTTGAGAGAAGAAACTGAGTTCTCTAATATAAACTATTCCATACTCCAAGACCAATATGGAGATCAAATCATTTAGTTGAAGAAAAACAAATTACCCATGGGCATCATCACTTAAGAGAGTATCTTCAATTAAGATGATCACTTGAAAGGTAAAAATAAGATCACTATCAATGAAGAAATGTGAGCCAACAATCATCTCAAAAGATAAATCACTAAAGATAGGAAAAGTATGTAATCATTCTTAAAAGCAATATTTTATTGAGTTGTGTCAAGAGTTTGATGATAACTGTTAGGATCTAGAATAACAAACACAACTCTGATACCACTTGTTAGGATTAGGAACACAATTGATTACCTTGTATAAGCAACTAAACATGGAATTTAACCAGAAGTAACAAGTAACTAGAAATTAGAAACAACACAAAATTTGAGAGACAATACAATCTTGTATTCAACTCATCCAGAAGGAAATAAAATAAAGAGATTACACTCTTCCAACACCTCTTGGGCATACCAGTAACTCTCCCTGAAGAGTTCTTTCTCTCACAACCAATTACAACCACAACTCAAACACAGAGTTGTACCCTCCACCAGTTAGTAACAATATTGTCAGTCAAACAAGTACTCAAAGTACTCCAAGTAGATCTCCCTTGATCTTGCAATAACCTACAAATCAAATGATCTTACTTACCATGTAGATCTCCCCTAATCTTGTTATACCGTAGATCAACCTAGTTTTGCACACCTGCAAACCTAGATCTTACAATCAGAAGAATCTCTTCCTTGTCCTTGATTACAATACAGCCCCATGGGTCTCTTAAATAGATCCCATGCAAACAATAATTAGACTTTCCAATTACAATAATTAGAAATGTAGCTCAAGACTAAAATTAGTATTTACATGCAAACTGACCATTCAACAAACTAACTATTCATGTAACTAATAGTTATGGAATGCACAGGTGACCAACATCAGTCCCTATCTGTCTGGAGATGACCGACGTCGGCTGATTCCTGACTGATGTCGATATATTTGTAATTGGATATGACCAACATTGATTGATCATGTTGACATCGATTTCTTTAGCACTCAGCAACCTCCTCCAATTTGCATAATAGTGAAGCTTTTAGCTCCACAACCTAACAATCTCCCACTTGGAGATAAACAGCTACACTTGTACATCATCTAATTTGTTTCCTGGCTTGTATCCCTCTTCAAGTTCAATCTTGAAGACCAACCACCACAAATCCTTTAGCGCTACTCTTGTCATCCAATTAACCTGCCATATTCGAATCTACATACCCATGTAGAGAAGTCCCTGACCATGCATAGCATGTTAACCTACTACTGGTCCCTCTCAGATACCTAAGAATCCACTGAACTACTTTCTAGTGCTCCTTTCCCAAATTGGCCACAAACTTGCTGACAACACCCACTGCTTGGGTAACATCAGGTCTAGTACATACCATGCACTTAACCTCATCATGTGAATTGGGACACTATTCTATGAACTATCCATCCATAGGTGTGCTAACCAGTTTTGCATCCTGCATAACGAACCTCATCACTACCTTATTCACACAATCATCCTGAGACAACATCAACCTGTGATCTTCCCTGTCTCTAGGAATACTCATGTCAAAGAATTTTGCTGCTTCCAAATTCTTCATGGCATACCTCTGAACTAACTTTACCTTTAGCTCAGTAACTCCCTGCATGTGTGACCCTATAACAAGCATACACACAACATACAATAACAAGATAATGTATCTAATATTATCCAACCTAGTAAAGGAAACACAATGGTTACATTGATATTGACTAAAGCCATGCTTTGTCATACACCTGTCAAGCCTCCATTGTCTTGCATCCTGCTCAAGACCATATACCCTAGACTTCAGTCTCACATGTCCATTCTCTCTCTTCTTTAACTTGGGAATCCATTCATCTTTCAGTGCTTTCTTTTCAGCTGAAAACTCTACCAAATCTCCCATTTGGTTCTCATCCAAGGAATCAACTTCCTCATTCATGCCATGTTCCCACTGTTTCCTAGATTCTACTTGCTCTGCTTCTTTAAAACTTCCCAGTTCTTGACCATCAGTGAGTAAAAAGTAGTCTAAAGAAGGGGAATAATGAATTTGAGGCTTACTTACCCTTTCAGTCCTCCTCATGGGCATTTGAGACTCCTTGATAGCTTGCTGTCCACCCAAAATCCATTTTCTGGTTGACCTTGGTATGCACTCGACTGATGTCGATCCCACCTAATCACGAATGCTAGTTCCCTGACCGACATCGGTGTCCACCTAGTCACTGATGTCAGTTCTCTGATTGACATCGGTAGCCACCTGCTTGACACCAACATCTGGTCTACACATGACTGACATCGGTACCTACCTGTTCGATGTCAGTTCCACCTAACTAAGATTAGTAACTATGTTTTCCTATGAGTGATGACTTTACTTGTGAGCTTACCTTAGATCATAACCTTGTCCAAACTACCTTGCTCAGAATTATTCAGCCCCTTGAGCTGATCTCTATTCATCATCTCCTCCTTGAAAACTAAGGCTTTCCTATTCTTGTCAAAAACATTAGATTTCCTCTTTGTGCAATAGACTTGATCCTTTTTTGTAGCATGAGTTTCAAGAAACCTCACTTTCTTCTGTTGCTTACAAAAATATCGATCTATGCTTCCCAAATCTGAACTCTTACCTTTTGACTCAAGAACATTCATCCCCTTCTTATTCATGTGACCAAGCCTACGGAGCCACAACTTCGCATCTACATCTAAAGTAGATAAACCAGAAGGAGAATCAGTAATACAAGTAGATAGATAAAGAGTACCTATTTTCTTACCTCTTGATAAAACAAGTGCACCCTTGGAAACCTTCCAAGAATCCACTGTGAGAGTTATTGTGCATCCCTCATCACCCAAATTTCCAACAAAAATCAAGTTCCACTTCAGGACTGGGACATGCATGACCTCCTTCAACACCCATGTTTTGCCCGTCTGCAATTTCAGCTGCACTTTCCCTTTGCTATCCATTTGACAAGGTTTACCATCCCTTAAATAAATCTCTCCAAAGTCTCCTTGGACATATTCATGAAAAAAATCTCTATTTGGGGTTGCATGGAAAGAGGCACTAGAATCTAAAACCCAAGATTCCACTTTATCCAAGGAACATACAAGAGCATCCTGTGCAACAATATCTGCAACATCTGCTTCTTCATTTCCTTCATGTTTATCTTCAACCAACTTGTAATTTTTCTTTATGTGCCTTGCCTTTCCACAATTCTAGCAGATTATTCTGCCATACCTGGATTTGGATCTCCTGCCTATCTTTGACCTTGATTTCCCTTACTCAATCTTCTCTCTTTGCCTTCCCCTACTTTCAACACTTAAAGCATTACCTGATGATTCACCTATGCTTTTCCTATGAATTTTTTCATTCAAGATTACACTAACAACATCATCAACTTTCAAGATATTTGAAGCAGACGCAGTATTACTAACTTCCATTACCAAACTATCCCAACTTTTAGGTAATGAGCATAAGATTAAGAGAGCCTTAATTTCATCATCAAAAGCAATATTGACTGAAACTAACTGATTTACTAATCCATGGAAATCACTAAGATGACTGTGTACCGATCCACCATCCAACATTTGCAAATTAAATAATTGCTTCATAAGAAATACCTTATTCAAAGCTGAGGGTTTTTCATATAAATTTTCCATAGATTCCATTAACTCTACCATTGTCTTAGCCTGTGATAAGTTGGAAATCACAGATGATGCTAGGCTCAACCTTATAGATCCCAGAGCCTTATGATCAAGAACCTTCCATTCTTCATCTTTCATATTCGTGGGCTTGCTTGCAAACCCACCCAATGGTAAGTACAGATCTTTCTGATACAGATAATCTTCTATTTGCATCCTCCATAATTGATAATTCTTGCCATTGAATTTCTCTATTCATAGCTTACTTTCTTCTGCCATTGCTTTACTCCCACTCAATCAGAAACCCCTGATAGTGACCTATAATCAAACACAAACCTACTCCGAACTAGGCTCTGATGAACCTGCAACCCCACTCTGATACCACTTGTCAAGATCTAGAACAACAAACATAGCTCTGATATCACTTGTTAGGATTAGGAGCACAATTGATTACCTTGTATAAGCAACTAAACATGGAATTTAACTAGAAGTAACAAGTAACTAGAAATCAGAAAAAGCACAAAATTTGAGAGACAATACAATCTTGTATTCAACTCATCCAGAAGGAAATACAATAAAGAGATTACACTCTTCCAACACCTCTTGGGCATACCAGTAACTCTCCCTCAAGAGTTATTTCTCTCACAACCAATTACAACCACAACTCAAACATAGAGTTGTACCCTCCACTAGTCAGTAACAATATTGCCAGTCATACAAGTACTTGATGTACTCGAAGTAGATCTCCCTTGATCTTGCAATAACATAAAAATCAAATAATCTTACTTACCATGTAGATTTCCCCTGATCTTGCTATACTGCAGATCAACCTGGTTTTGCACACCTGCAAACCTAGATCTTACAATCGAAAGGATCTATTCCTTTTCCTTGATTATAATACAGCCCCATGGGTCTCTTAAATAGATCCCATGCGAACAATAATTAGACTTTCCAATTACAATAATTAGAAATGCAGCTCAAGACTAAAATTAGTCTTTACATGCAAATTGACCGTTCAACAAACTAACTGTTCGTGTAACTAACAGTTATAGAATGCAAAAGCGACTGACATCGGTCCCTGTCTGTCTGGAGATGACTGACGTCAGCTGATTCCTGACCGATGTTGGTAACTTTGTAACTGGATATGATTGATGTCGGTTGATCATGCTGATGGCAGTTTCTTTAGCACTCAGCAACCTCCTCCAATTTGCATAATAGTGAAGCTTTTAGCTCCACAACCTAACATAAGATCACTATCAATGAAGAAATGTGAGCTAGCAATCATCTCAGAAGGTAAATCACTAAAGATAAGAAAGGTATGTAATCATTCTTAAAAGCAATATTTTATTGAGTTGTGTCAAGAGTTTGATGATAACATCATTTAGAGTTATTAGGATTTTATATAATAGAGATTGGTCCAAATACAAAACCTCTTATATAGAAGTAGAGACCAATTAATCCAAAGATATAACCCTTGATGAATTGTGAGCTATCCAAACTGATAGAGGCTAACATCATTTTTCCTATCAAGAACTCATCTTAGGTTACTAATTTGGTCCCTGTAAGAAAAAAGGAATGGTGAAATAAAGATTTGTGTATATTTCAAATATCTAAACAAAGCATATCTAAAGGATGATTATCCCCTTCCACCCATAGAGAAAATTCTAAAAATTGTATCAATATCTAATGTGTTTTCCCTTCTAGATGGTTATTTTGGATATAACCAAATCTTAGTGTAGGAATTAGACCGATTTAAGACTGCCTTCACCACAAAATGGGGTATGTATACATATAAAAATATGCCATTTGGTCTGATTAATGTTGGTACAACATTTTAGAGAGCCATGGATATGGCTTTTAGAGGGTTGATAAATAAGGTGATCATGGTATACCTAGATGATATCACTATTTACTCAAATCATGATAATGAACACATGGATCACCTTAGGAATTTTTTTGAAAGATTCATAAAATTTGGAGATTCCCTCAATCCAAACAAGTGCATTGTTGTATTTCATGATGGTAAAATACTAAGAGAAATTATTTTAAAATAGGGTCTTACAATAGGCCTAAAGAGAATCAATGTTATATCTGCATTAACACTACTAAGCCATAATAAGGGATTACAAAGTTTCCTAAAAAAATTAACTTCATAAGAATATTTGTTCCAAATTTTTCCTTTATGGCCAAACCCATTACTATAATGATTAAAAAGGGTATCATTTTTAGCCAGACACAAGAAGGAAAAGATAGATTTGAAGCCAGAAAGTAAGCTATTTCTTAGGCTCCTACCCTAGTCAACCCAAACTATGAGAAAGATTTCATTCTTTATGCTTTTGGAGGAGAAGGCAATATCTCAGCTATTCTAGTCCAACATAATAAAGAATAATTAGAATAACAAATATATTTCTTCAATCAATCCTTGAAGGATTATAAAGGAAATTACAATTTTGTGGAGAAGCAAGTATATGTTGCAATTATAAATCTCAAAACATTTAGGCATATGATCTCCAATAATAAAATTCATCTGATGGTAAGTCACCAAAGTGTCAAAGAGTTCCTACTAAGCTGGGAAATAAATGAAAAAAGAGTAGGATGGATCACAAAAGTCATGGAATATGACATGGACATCAAAATTACAAAGCTTGTAAGAGGAAATAGTTTATGTGAACAACTGAATTATGATATCAAGACTGATGAAAAAATATTTGAAGCACTATATGCTCAAAATGCATCTCAACCATCTAATCCACCTATTTTCAATAGCTATATCCATGACATGACCATCTTCCTATAGACTGGCAAGTACCTGTATGACTTTAAATAGTCCAAGAAAATGTATTTTAGAATACAAACCATTACTTATGTTCTTGTTGATGGAATATTGTTTATAAAAGATATGAATGGAGTCATGCTAAGATGTATCAAGCATAATCAAGTCCCCAAGGTGCTCAAAGAATTTCTTGATGGCCTATTAGGTGGACATTTCTCTACAAGAACCATGGCCATAAAAATAATGAGTGAGGGATATTATTGGCAGAAAATATTCAAATATCCCACCAATGGAAAGGAACTACAAGAAGTGTGCTTACTTCATAAATAAATAAAGATTATTAGCTTTCACTCTCAGACCAATTCAAGTAAACCAACCATTTACTCAATTAGGATTGAATTTCATTGGTATGATAAATCTACCATTGAGTGCAAGACATAAATGGGTCCTTACAACAATAGACTATTTCACAAGATAGACTAAATTAGTTACACTGAAAGATTCCATAGAGGCATATATCTTATAATTCATGGATGACAATGTCTCAAGGTTCGGTGTTCCTCACACCATTATATTAAGCAATGCCAAAGATTTTTTGGGCACTCAAGTGAGTGAATGGGATGTAAATCATAATTTATACTTGATTACTTCTTCCAATTATTACTTGAAGGGTAATGTTTTGGCTGATTCTACCAATAAAAACTTGATAAGAATTATCCAAAGGATTATGGAGGACAATCAAAGGACATGACACACAAAGTTGAAATCAACATTGTAGGCTGATAGGATCACTCCTAAGAGGTCCATTGGCAAATCTCCATTCATTTTGGTATATGTAAGGGAATCCAAAGTCCTATTGTTGATTGAGTTACTATATCTAGAATTCAATCATCAATTGAATTTAATTAACAATGATGAAATGATAATAAGATTGGTATAACTCATGGAACTAGAAGAAGTTAGGAACCAATCAATGAAAGTTTTTAAGGCAAATCAATATAAAAAAAGAGGACTTTTGACAAAAAATCATCTAAACAGAGCTTCAATGAAAGAGACATGGTTCTCAAATGGGATGCAAACAAAGCTAAACTAGGTAATAACACCAAGTTTGATGCAATATGGAGTAGTCTAGATATTATAACTCAATGCAAAGGAGATAATGTGTTCCATCTATCTATGCTCGATGAATCAGAACTTTCTTTCCCAATCAATAGGATATACCTTAAAGATTTCTTTTGAGGTTGGAATTCATTCCAAAAAAAATTTTGTATATAATAGGGTTATTTGTGTTTTCCAAATAAGTGTTTTCACACAAGTCAACTCATTATGAGTTTTTATTTTCTTAAATTATTCTATTTTGTTCTTTTTTAGGAAAATCCTAGTTCCATTCTTCACCATTTAAAGTGTGTTAAGCTTAAAAGGACTCCATGCCTAATGAATTAGAAGGATACTAGAAAGAAACTAATTAATAGGAAATCACCCCATAGAGGTCACCAAAAATGTTAAAATGTCAAGTACCCTAAGGGATACCCATTATTTTTTTGGCAAAATGCCTTAAATTGACCTAAAACACCCATTTCCCTAAGCCTGCAGAAATTGGAGATTGGACTATAATTTGTAGTATGAAAAATTGTGAATTACTTCCTAGAATTTGAATCCTATGATACATTAGCCAATATAAACCAAAGATATAGGTGAAATTTGTAATTTTCAAAATTAAAAATTGTATCTAGACCTCCACTTCCTATTAAACACTAGTCAATGAAAACTGGAACCCTGCTCACAATTTTCAATTTAATAAAATTGCAAATTTCAAATGGAGTTTTGCTTTCCATAAACCAAATACCCCATAAAAATCAAATATTGGACTAAAATTTATAATTTACAAACATTAAAATTACTTGCCAACCTCCACTTCCTACTCAACACTTCAATCAAAAACTAGAACTCTAGTTATAATTTGCAACTTGCGAAGTTGTAAATTATAATCCAAGTTCCACTTCTCATCGACCACCTTCCCTATGGAATCTAGAACTCCAAGTGAAAATTGTTCCCTAAGTTTCACCTTCCCATTTTCAAAGGGTCAAATAAACCAATCCTATGGAATCTAGAGGTCAAAGTGCAATTATCAAAATTAAAAAGTTGCAAATTTATTTGTAAACTCCAAATCTTTACCAACCATCACCATTGAGGCTTTAACTATAGGTCTTACATAAATTTAATTAGGGTTTTTTTTGTAATTCATTGTTTAAAATTGTTAATTGATTTTGGAGCTCTACAACCCCAATAAAGACCTCAAGCCACCTACCACATATTCACCTCCATGCATTCAACCCTTCAAGCTATGCAATCGATCAATGCACTGTGCCATGATGTCTTAGATGCCCTGTAAGATATTCTTTTGGACCTTCTATGTTTTGAAGCCAAATTTTCTTATAAATCAAGATTGTTTTAGTTATTTTCCATTTTTATGATGTTTTTGGTGGTTTTGATTATTTTTAGGGTTCTTTTGGATTTCTTAGGTGTCATTAGATTTTTAGGGTTATTTTCATGGTGTCAAATAGCATTGTTAGCTATTTATCTTCCATTGAGTTCATTTTCCAAGCATATTCTTTGTCATTGAGAAAATTAGGGTTTTGTAAATAACCAATCATGAATATTCCCAAACATATGCTAAAACTAGAGAATATTCCCTTATATATTCCTTCATAGTCCTTATGGACTTTCTAATTGATAGAAACATGTCCAAAACCTATGGGATTTGAACTTGCATTTGTAACCTCACAGTCTTATAGACTTCTCCATTAATTAGAAAAATCCCAATCTTTTTTAGAGTTTTCATTAGGAAATGTAAGTGCATTTTACACTTGCCATCTCTATCAAAGATTTATATATGCATTATAAATTTAGATCCCTACTAAATTTTCCACTATATAGAGCAACTCCAATCTCTATTAGAGTTTCCACCTATGTTTTACACTTACAAATCCTACCAAATCTATGGTTAGTTTTCCTCCTATAAATTTATCTAGAATCCATGTCTGGGAAAGAGATGAAGTTTAAATCTAAAGGACCAAGTGTCACCTTCAATCTTGACTCCAATACAATTGAGATTATAGACATTGACCTAGGTCGTATTGACCTAGGTGATTTTTGGACTAGAATAAATGTTGAAATAAAGAATGATTGGATCTAAAGCATCTATGACTCCAAACTACCCAAGGCAACAACTTTCCCCCTAACTCTACAAATCCATGAGTTGGTACTTACACTAGCAAAACATTATGATGCTGAATGAGGTGTTAAATGACAAAGGGGAAAGGATTCTAAATCTAGACCCATAATTAATTAACTCCATGTTCTTGATACCTGAATTTGAGAGTTACCTAGATATAACTCTAGAATAATCAAGAAAATTATATCAAGACAACAACACAAGATGTCAAAGATTAATTAAAAAATAATGGCTAAGGATCCGTAGGGCTGTATCCACTAGATTTCCTAAAACATTGGAAAGGATTTATTGTAAGGATGAAGTAGGTGATATAATGATCTTAATGCATAAGATCATTGGTAACATTGATGTGAATAGCTTCCAAGACTGGATTTATCAATATCTATGGGTTATCTATGAGAATAAATAATACATCCACTGGACATAACTCATAAGTGACTCCATACATAAGTAGTTAATGGAGGTCTAAAACATAGGGAAGTTCTAGATGACTTCTTATCTAGTTTATATATTGACCAAAGGGAGAGCTTTCTTAGGAATCAACATAGTAGCTAACCAGGTAAATAAGGTGTTCAACTATTATCCTGACCTCACTCTTGAGGCAACTAGGCATCACTTCAAGAGAGTAAATGATTTATTCATTTACTGTATCATAGTTATATTTGACAAGGAACTAGAGAAGAAGAGATTCTATGATGCTACCACTTCATATATTACCAATTGGGGTTATTATTTCATCTAGTTCCCCACATATTCATACATCAAAATATATTGATTCAATGATTGTCTTTACACCCTCCTGAGGTATGCGAGTGACAAATAGGCTTTGATGGAGCTAGTGAGGTAACTAGTTGAAACTCAAAAGCTATTATCGAGAAAACATAAATCAAGAATTTATTTCCACATCATCATAGGTAGATATACATACCCTTATCTATATAGATCTAAGTGTGTAGACATTGAAGTGATATAAATGACCCTGAGAGCCTTGAAGGCAAGGCCATTCTATGATGTTCATGGTAACATCAATAACATACTTGAAATCTCCACATATTCCCATGTCCCCTATTTTGAAGAATACTTGGAGGACTTGGATGATAGAGATGAATTAAGACTGAAGGACTATTCAAGAATGACCTAGGATTAGGTCAAATATTTTGACATGGCACCAATCTCTGAGGACTTGGTGGATAATGAGTCCCCAGTAGACAAGAAATAATATTATAATAAGATCTATGCTCATCCCCTTCTATAATTAAGGTGGTTTATTCTTGATTATTTCTTTCTAATGGATAGAAGCACCCATTTGATAAATAAAACACTTAGTTATATCATAATTAAATGGGTCCGAGTGACTATAGAGATATTAAGCATCATTGGAAAACTACTAGAGCTCAAGGAAAAGGGAGTGCCACCATTATAATAAGGTTCTAGTGGTAGAACACTCCCAAAGCAACCAGATAGGCCAGTGATCTCTCATAAAATAAAGAAGAAATTAAAGGCCAAGAAGGGACAATCAAGTAGCTAAGGAGTAGCAATAGATCAACCAATAATCATTTCATCTGAGGACACATCTATAATTAGAACAACAATAACATCAACCTCCATCTTAGTTATAATTTCAACTCCCATATCTATGATACATCCCCCACATATTTATATTATTCCTACAACTTTGACACCTCCTCCTCCTATCTCCACTCCTCCTTCACCTCAAGTGACTCCACCCTCCATTGCCTTTAGTTTATTTGTGTAATAAGTTCATTACCCATAGTTCAATCCTCTAAATTGGACACTTAGGTCTCTCCTTAATTGGACACTTAGGTTGACCCTTATTTTGACACTCAAGTGTCTATTATACTTCCCTCTTCCATAATGTCACTCCCCACTTCCATAATTCCTTATATTTCATCTAAAATTCCTTCCATTCCATTAATCACCATTACTACACAATAATATATAAATATGGATTCAGTGATTTTGAATACAATCCAACTGGCCATCCCAACCCCTAGGATAACTAATAATTCATCTCCAACTCCCTTCATCTTTCCTAATTTACCAAGCCTAAGCGTCCTTAATAATTTTATTAAATCATTTAAGGATTTGGAATCCACAATTCCATTGGTTCCTCAATTCTAACTCCCTATGTATACTCCTCCATTGGTATCACTTCAATCTCCCACACCCATAATAGACACATTTATTTCCATTTATCCTAACTCTTTCACTTCCATAATAACCCCAACCCCTAAAGAGGAGATAGAGAAGGATCAATACATTGATATAAATATGGACACCCAACCCATAGATGGGTAAGAGGTGATAAAGACATTTGTTGAATAATTAGTGGTAATATCAATATAGGATATAACACTTCTCACCATGCCAACCAGTGTAGCATCTTCAACTACAAATTCTCAAGTGATAATGTTAGCACAACAAGATACTGCCCCTATTTGGTTAGTACAAAGAGTAGGGAAAAAATACAAGACGATGGTGTCCCTAAATACATTGGATTTTGGTCTCTCAAATACACACAAGAAATCTAAGACAATTTATAGACCATTTCAAGAATATTTTTTGATTTAGTAGGGGAAAATTATGTAGATATTATAGTCCCCCCACTAAACAAATAGAAATAATATCTAGTGGCATGGCATTACCAGGTCTCAAAAGTTTACCTTAGACATATTATGAAGGAGGGATTTAAATATGATGTTCAATCTAGCAATAACTCTCTCTTTAAGAAAATAGGTAGTGACAAGGTCACTAAAGATGATCTAAAGAACAAGGTTGAATGATTAACAATTTTACTCAATAAATTCATTGAGCCCACTATTCAACTATCACAACCTATCACTTAGATCACAGATTAGAAAACACTTGATGTAGTGATAGAAATTGGTAGCATGGGAAGGGACACCAAGGAATTGGTAGAAGAACTCATCTCAAATGGAAATAGATTTATTAATTTGGTAATGGATCACTATACAAATCTAAAGGAGAGAAGGGTCACCTTGAGAGATAGGATTAGAAATAAAAAGGAAGATACATAAAGGTTAAAACTTTTCTACCCAAAATTGATAGTTGTCGACTCAATTGATGTTGACATCCTCCTTGTGGAAAAGATACTAAAAATAATTGAGAGAAAGAGGAATTAGATAGAGCATCTCAATTTAGAATAATGATACTTATAGATAGTGCCCATACTGCTAAATATGCACATGACAAGGCCACATATATGCTATATGTCATTGAAGATTTATTGAATAAATTGTCATGTCAAGAAACAAATAATCAAGATTAGGTCCTTTCAGTGTAGAAATTTTAGGATAAATTCAAACAAGTGGTTGAAGGAGAATGAATAAGAGATACGCCTTTCAGCTTGAGCTCTATCCACCATTTCATCAAGTACCATAACACATTGGATCAAATGGGTAAATAGACGCAAGCATACTAAGCCTTCAGAAGGGAATTCTTCAATACAATAGCATAATGCAAGATAAGAAACCTCTACTCTTTTGGTCTTGATGAAGATAAAATAGTTGAGATCTTCAAAAGTTTTAATGCATATTTTGAAAAGATATAGGCCAATAAGGATAAATATTCAATATATGTTTTAGTTGTATATTAATTCTTTCTATAAAAAATATTATTGTATATTGTATTTTCATAATTATAAAAATATTGTAAAGTTGTAAACAAACAACTTATAAATTGAAACTATCATTTTGATAGCTCTTTTTTAGAAAGAGCCACATGTATTTTTCATATTCCTTTTTAACAGGTTGGAAATTGTAAAAAGCAAACTTACAAATTACACTTTTTTATTTTGATAAGTTTTAAGTTGCTTAAGTTGTAAAAGCACATATTGTAAAATGAAATTCCATTTTTGACATGATTTTGTGACTTGAAAGTCATAAAAGTTGTAATTGAAAATTACAAGTTAGGATTTTTCATAAAATTAAATTAAGTTATCTAAAAGTTATATCTTTTTTTAAAAGAGGAGTTCCACTTTGGCACCTCATTGCATGAAGATGAAGTTGTATCTCAACTAGAGAATAACAAGGCATTTCATGAAGTTTCCACCATGCCTCCATTATTTTGGATCATGCCCATCTCTTGCATGATCTTTTACAAACACTTTTTCACTTCACCAAAGATGCCACCAGCTGAATAACATGTTTGTATTTATGGAGTTTTCAATTTTTTGCATGATCTTCTACTAGGCATGGATTTATTTGTGAACTACATCTCTTTTATGATATTTTTTGGTACAAATATGGGTAGTATGGAATAACCCATCTATATTTTTGTTTCTATAGATATTATTCTACATTTTGAATAACTTGTCTACATGTTGTAACTTGGAGTATGAGAATAAATTAAAGATTTGCCTTTTTTGTCTATGTAATCTTTATGTATGCAAGGTTATTTTAATATTTTTGGATGTTTTAATTCTTATTTCAATCATGAAATTTCACTTTTGGTATTCTTTACCCTTTTGGGAGATTATTTGATTAAAAATAAAGAATTTTGTCCCTTTATGAAAAATATCTAATATTTCCTTTGATTTCACATTTAAATTTGTGTTCATTCAAGAAATCATTAAAATACACTAAAAATATTTGGTGCAATCACCATTTTTAGTTTTGAAATTTCATTTTCAAAAATATTTTCTCTAGTCAAACCCTAGTTTAGGAGCAAGATCACTAAGAAGTGGAATTTCTACATAGGCTAAGAATTTATCAGTTGCAAAAAATCTATTAAAAGGAAGTTGTCCTTCTCTAGAGGTTCACCTTATTTTTCCAAGTTCCTAAAAATTGGAGGTGATCCCACTGTATCATTGTATTTTTCAATATTAAACTATAATATCAAAAATGGGTGCAAAATATATGTGATAATAGAATGTAAAAGGTTGAATTGATAAAAATAAGTAAATGTACTTAATTTAATAGTGATCTAAATATGTATTAATTATGAGGTTTATGAGTGAATTTATGACCTTTAGATGATTTTTGAGGGGCTAACATAGGAGTCTAGTTTTCCAACAGTTGAGCAATTTTCTAGCAGACATTCTAGATAAATTCCTTTAGTATTTCAATGCAAAATTTTGGTGTAAAACTATGGTGATTTTATCAAAAGAGGCTTGTGGTTAAATCAAAATCAATTCAATAGAATTGACATCATTCATGAGGATTTGTATTGATTCTATCCTATTTTTACCACAAGCTTTTATTATGGTTTCAACTGTGAGTTTAAACTAGGCTTTAAGTTGTTGAATAGACTTGGGATGGTGAGGGAGTTGTTAGCGGGTTAAAAATATATACTTTTATTATGATTTGGGAGATATATATAGATTTTAACTATAATTAATTATTTAAAATAGATTACTTTAGTGAAACAATAATTAATCAAACTAATTATGTGGGTTAAGGGTAAATTAACAATTGGGCAATTACATGGGGTGAATTAGGGATGGAATAAGCAAGGGGACTTAATACCTAGACTAGAAAAAATATTATTGTGTTAAATTATAGTACCTATAGGTCTATTATACTTGTGTGCCATGAGAGTATGTGGATCCAAGAGAAAACATTACATAGACTTAATACACATTAACACTCTTGGGTCTAAGTCAGACTACTCTAATTTTTAATAAAGTTGTTACTAGTATGGAAAACATATGATAAGTTATGAGTAAACCTTTGGATTGTTCCCTATTTACCTAGGAAGGGCCTTATCCTTCATTTGTTTATGGCAGAATATTTCATGAATGGCACACATTTTGGTAGGATCAATGTTGATCCCTCATTTTAAAATGATATAGCCTAAAATATTTTTACTTGTAACTTTAAAGACACAATTATCTAGATTGAGTATGACACCATATTCAATGAGGTGAGTGATAATGATACATAAGATTCCAAGATGATTAGCTTTTTTTCAAATTTATTTTCCAAAATATCATCTATATAAAATTCCATCATTCTATGAATGAGGTGAAAAATGTGGGTCATAACCCTCTCGTATGTCACATTAGAATTTTCAAGGATGAATGGTGTGACAACATAACAAAAGGTTTTTATAGTAACCTAAATTTGGTCATGAATACTTGATCATGTTAGTTGTACCCTTTTTAATCCTTATTTAACTTGTACACTTAATTAGTACCTATTTTACCACTTCACCCTATCCTAACCATATATGACAACCTATTTATTTTACTAATCATCATCTTTAGCCTATATAAGTGTTTTTATTGATAAAAATTATCTTAAGAATTTGTATGGAAAAACCTATATTGAAATATCCACACATCATCTTGTGGCACAACACCACCCAATAGGGATGAAAGTGGGATGCATTCCTATCTATATGCAATTTTTTTGTCTTTATCTCTGTAATGGTCAAATTATAAAATTAAACCCTCTTTTAACCTATATTTTATGTGTTTAAGCTTTTGAGTGTGTTTTTTAACCTTTTAGATTGATATAAAGGCACACTCAAGTTATATACACATAATATTTTCAAACTTCATCAATTATTATGATTTATCTATTATAGGAACCCATGGAATCTCAATCTGTTGAGTATACACCCTAAGGGGTGTATGTGGAAAGGGGTGGGTATACCATTGGTGCTTTATATAATTATTTTCCCTATACTACCACTTTTTATCTACACAACCATCTCCTAAAAATACTTCCCTAAGATTTACCTCCTCTTTTGTAACCTCCTCTAGTCATTTTCTACTTTCATTATTCCCTTCCTAATCTTATGACCCTTTTCAATGGTTAACATTACACTATCGGACCCATCAACCTTTTACTCTAATTTATAAAACTTATTTAGGGTCTAAGTCGGCCCTTGGTCAACCTAATTTAATTTTATCAATAACAATATAGATTTGATTAGGATGACCCTACTGGTAAAACTTTTAAAAAGGTTTAGGGTAAGATTTAATTATATATACACATTCATTTCACCATTTATTAGAGAGATAACCAGAGTTAATTATTCATTTATACTTATTTATAATCTTTTCTTCTGCCATTCTATTTGAGGAGTTATAGCTTAGGGTTTCTACTTGGAGAAGAATCTTGTCTTGTGGAAAAGTCTTAGATGATTTGGCCTTTTTTAGTGATACTTACAAACCAAAACAACCTCTTGTCAAGCACCTTAGGCCAAGGGATATATTGAGTCTTGATAGTTTCATCTTCAAAATATCTCTTACTTTACTCCTCTATTTTAATAAATAGAAGTAGCATACGTAATGGATTTTGAATTTATTTCTCTCTAGGTGCATTAGGGTCTTACCTATACATATATTAATTAATATTATCTTATGTATGTTTAATTTTATGTTTAATAACCCCCATTTCGTGCCACAAGATTTGGTGAGCACTACATTATACTTTACTTTCCTTTGCAATTACTTGGTGAATATGAAAACATAGGACCTAGCTAGGGTTTTTGTATAGTTTTTATTGACTAGAGGCTTTGGAACCCCCCCTAGTGATTTATTGTGGTAAGAGATCCCTTGGTTAGGTCTAGTGGATCCCTCTTGCTCATAACCCCAAATATATAATGTATAAAAAATTGGAAGTGTAATTAGGATTTATCATCTCTAATCTAGGATTGATTTATAAATCAGTTGCATTTCCTTTTGTATACATTTTGGTGAACCTAATGTGATTATAACCCTTGTAGGTTTTCTTTCATCCTTTCATTTTATCATCATATTATATTTTTTTGATATTTTTAGTATTGTATTAAAGAATTTGGTATAGTTATAACTCTTTATGTGTAGGTTTAACACATAGTCACTCTAAAATGACTTTGTTTTGTCTATGTAGGTCTTCACCAAATATAAGTTACTGGATCAAATAGTTTGGCACAATATTCTTATTTAATTACAAATTCACATATATATTCAAAATAGTCAACTTTGTTTTCTATTTTCTTTTGTTAACATACAAGTCTGCAAATATACTTAAACTAGTCAGCTTTGTTCACCATTTTTTCTTTAGCGTATAGGGTTTTCAAAACTTGGTTGAACCAGTTGAGCCAGTAAAAATAAATTTTTAACATCATTTTAACATCATAACATAAAAAATTTCAATCCAAGACATCTTCAAACTCATCAATTTTTCTTCCTTTCTCTCTCTATCATTTTTGTTTTTCTTTCAGTAATATTTTTCACAAGTTTGTAGTATGTAAAAGTATAACCCTGTAAAAAATTGGGTCAAGCTGTTTGACATAGTTGTGTAGTCTATCTTTCATTTAAAAGACATATTTGACTTGTTCAACTATGTTCTTATAGATCTTACTTTTGTAGTATAATAAATACCCAATTGACTTTGTTTTGTGTTGTATGCATATATTATCACCTGAACTAACTTTGTATTTTTTTCAATCAAGGAATTAACCTCTATTTTATAGTAATTAATTCACCTTTCCTTTTTATTTGTTTTCATGCGTAAAGTAATTTACATATATTAAATAGGTGGTTTTTCAAATTATCATTTTAGTCACATTGTTTTTATCTTTTGTAGACACTAACAAATCACTCTACATTAAAAAACATTAAACATTTGTCTTCCCAAGGCCTACCTACTTAGATTTGATGACTAATGGGGAAGTCAACTTGTTTTTCTAGCCAATTATAAACACATGGTTAATGACATATACTAATAAATAACATAACACGCTTATTACTACTTGATTGTTAAGTGAGGGGGTAGTCCCTAATACCAAGCTAGTACCATCCCCAATACAGATCCCTTTCAGTGTAAACATCTTAAAACTAACCTTAGATTGCTTTCTAGTTCCTTATTTCAGCCAACTTTCCTATCATATTAACATTAAAGTTTATTATAACTTAATAACACTTAGGATGACCAATTAGTTAGCATTTAATTTATAATTGTTTCTTTCTCTTTGATCATTATATGTTGTATTTCAAAATTTTCATTAGTCAGCATTGGTACAAGGTATGTGCTATATTTTCCAATTAGATCATCCATATTGATCCAATTGATTGTGTGATTACTTTCATATTTATTTACAATTATCTTGAAAAATGTTCCTCTATTTCATAACATTATTGTTATATTCTATATATTCCCTTACAGACTATTTATCCTTCTTGCATGTAGTTCACAATTGACCTATCTGACTGTGTATCCTTATCTTCTTATTATGTCCCCTTTTAGCATTACATTATCAACCCATATGACTGTGTATTATTTTTATCCTATTTCAATTTAAATATTTTTAGCACATAGTTGACTAACTTGATTGTGTCCTCTTATCTTTCTATTCTGTGAACCTTCTTTTTAGAACTATATCAACCTAGTCGACTCTACGCCTATTGGCTGACTCTATTCTCTATCTAGTTGAATTTATCCCTCTTTTTCCATATTATTTCCTAATCTAATATTATTTATTCAATCATAATTAAATCCCCTATCAAAATCTTCTTGGATAACCTGAATCCATTTAGACATTATATGGGGTGTTCTTTTCTACATCTCTTTACCACAAAAGAGGATCCTCACTCTTGGAGAACTTATTCTCCTCCCTCATCTTTAGATTGAAACATGGTTCAAATAAATCCACAAGATGAGATTGGTGGATCAAATCCTTTTCATACCTATCAAGACAATTCCCTTCTTCAAATATCTCATCATAATGTGGGGGCAATTGACATAAGTCTATCCAATAACTCTATAGGGAATCCACCACCTAATAACCCTCCTAATGATACCAATTTGGGGAGTCCTCCTATAAACACCAATACACAAATTGATACCACTCAAATTTTTTCATATATTGTGAAACAAATGAATATAATGAAAATATATAACACCTCCTAAATGATGCAACTACAACATCATTTGATCGACATTGCTAATCAACCTCCCATTTTTCTCCCTCAAAATAATCAAAATTTTATTCTTCCCCCTCTTCGAGATGCCATGGTAAATTTAATTCCCCAACCTATCATGCATAATCATATGCTTCAACACATCTAAAATGAGCCTTTAGACCTTTTCATTATTTCTATTTATAGTGGTAACCAAACTTTTAAATATAATGGGACTAAAGACACTGCATCTTTTAATCTTAAGGCATTTGGTAATCTTTATAAGGAGTGAATCCAAACTAATAATTTCACCACAACTAAACTCATAGTTAAAAACTTCATCGGTGATGTATTGGAATGGTACAATAATCTTCTCTACCATTCCATATGTCAACTAGAGGATTTAGTCAATCCTTCAATTAAAGAGTTTCAACATAATGATCTTCTTGAGAATTGCCTTAGCCATTTCATTAATGCTAAGTAATATGCCACCAAATCAGCTCACGATTTTATCAAATGATGTATATCTTTGGATTACAAGGGCAATCATAACATTAATGATGAAAATTTGTTTAAAATATTTATAATAGCATGAACTCCTTTACTTCAATATAAGGTTTATAATTTTACTCCTCAAATGCTAAATGAAGCTCTTGACCAAGCTAAGCATCAATACTTCTTAATGAAATAGTTTGAACCTTATAATCAACTCATTAAAGGATATTTTAAACATTAAATTAATACTATAATCAATAATACTCCTCAACCTAGATCAAGAGTTACCAAAGCTCATAATTCCCAACCTTCTCACACACCATTAACTGTGCAATAAATGAAATAAGTTTTATCACCCTCTAAACTATTTACTTATCCCAATAATCATCCTAAATGGTATGATCCTAATAAAAAAAATTATTTCCACACTAACATTGGATATTCCCAAGAAAAATGTAGTGGGATTACATTTTTTTTGTCTCTTATATGCTTGGTGATTCTTGTTATCTATTACACTTGCACCCTTGTGAAGGTAGTTTCAAAATTTCACAGTCTAAAGTAACATGGAGAAAATAATAGGATGTTGGTGGCATAAAATATGGATTATATATCTATATTTTAATGGCTAGCTCCCCTTGATGTATCAGTTAGGATCTCTACTCTAAACTACTAGTTTGAAAGGGAAAAGAGAAGGTAAACTAAAAAGAAAACCTATCTAACTAAGGTGATACACCAAAATGTGTCCTCCACTTTTCTAATATACACCAATAAGGATGAATTATAACATGGAACTCATTTTAATTCTCAAATTAGAGTCTATAAACATTAAAATTTCACATAGAGTCATGGATTGATGCATGATCTAAGGCAACTTGTTCAGTATGTCTCTCAAAGACACAAAGGAAATATTACACTTACCATACATAAAAGATGATTATATCAAATTATACAAACTATAAGGATGAAATAACACCTAAAAATAGATAAATAAGAAAGGAAAAAATGAAATGAAGCATACACTATCACTACCATTCATCAACTAACCATGACCATACACTATACACAATCTATGGAGGCCAAAATTTAGTCTTATTCATTCAAAAGAGGCAAGTACAAGTGTTTTTATAAGCATGTCCTTACCAAAACTCAAGTTAAGGATTTATTTTCAAATGCAAAAAATATGCTTACATATAGAGAAAGTGAGAGAAGAGAGAGAGAAATGCAAAGCCAATAAACTAAGAAATATGACATTTACTTAGTCTTCTTCAAACCCAACGTAGCAGTCCCTTGATTATCTCTCATCCAAATTTAAAAAATTATGTAGAGGGTGAGGTATGATTTCTTGGAAAGTTTAAGGAGTCTTTGATCATTCAGTTCTGGTCTTTGACACATACAATCTCCTATATCCTTACTTGCATACCTCTATCTTCTTGGTCACATGTCCTTATTGAAGAATGAGCCCTAATCCTAAAAAATAGGTCTTCAAGTCTCATTAATACCTTCATTCAAATATTATATAATGATTTATGATATCTCTCCATCATTCTTGGGCTATTATAAGGCTTCTTCAATTGCTTTGACTTTGTCCTCTTTGACTAGGCATTGGAAGGAAGGAGGATCTTATCAAGGTTATTTAAGACTCTTTCAAGTGTTTGAAAACTTATTAAAATAAACCTATGACTTTTTATTATCCTTAAAGTGGTGTGGAAATAGTAATAAACCTCAACAAATACTTTTGAAATGTTTTTGTACATAAACTTGGTGCTTTGCTCACTTGACTCCTTCTAGGCAAAGAGGCATAAGAGAGAGAAAAATTAGTTTTTCTTTAAAAAAGGAAAAATTTATCCATGGAATGCTTCTAAACATTAATTTATACCTAAAAAAAATCATTTGAAACCATTAGGTATCCCAAAATATGCAATTTTGCTCCTATATCATGCTTTAGCACCCATTCCTTATATCCATTAAACCCTGTAAAGCTCCTTGTCCATGAGAATGTATGGATCACCTTAGAAAAATGATCACATTTATGAGTACCCTCTATCACCTTACAATTTTATAAAAAATTTCATGAGCTAAATCCAAGTAGAATACTCATTTTCTATTATTTCTTTCTCTAATTAGGCTTAATTAGGCTTCCTAGGCCTAAAAAGAGAAATTTGGCCCAAATGACCACCCAAACATGTGAAACTAACCAAAATTGTTTGATTTAATTTATCTGGCCTAATAAAATCCTCTATTCTAAATTTAAATTTCTTGAACATTGTGCATATGGTCAAACCATGAAATGGTCATTTGCAATCCTAGGCATTTTTGTGTGCTTAAGGGGGAGTTTGAGATATTTTTTTAGGAAAGTTACGAGTTTTATGATTTAATGTGACCTAATAAGAACTATGGGACCCTTACATAACTCACTCCTTTATATTCAAGTCTTTCATGTAATTCTCAAGACTTCACCATGGTTCTTTTTGCTTGTAAAACTAAGTTCTTCACACTTGTTAAGCTAGTGACCAACTTGCAGGAGTTGTGTTACTCTTTAGAAGACTTTTAAAACTTCTTGAGTTATAATGAAACCTATATTAAATCCCCATAAACATATATAAATGATTTTTATGGCACTCCATCATCTACACCTCAAAAATAAGTTAAAAAGTGTCAATTTTACCTTTTATCGTATAGTATTATACCTGAACCTATGAATAAATAACTATAAATGGAGATTATGAGAGTTTAAAACATCATATAGATCATTTATAAGTAAAACTATTAAATTTGAGGTTATCAATTTGCATATTTCTCCAATCAGGTCAATTGAAGGTTTTAGGGGGTTTATGTTCTTAATGATGGTTCATAAAGGATAGGGGTCCATTCCAAAAACCAATGAGAATAATTTTTGGCATGGGGATAGATATAATATCTCCTATGGGATTGAGTTACCATGTAAAATGTCAAGCAATATATGAGCTAAAAAATTTACCTCCTCAAGCTCTTTCTTAAGAAAAATAGGGTATTGTGTACTCTAGCTAATTTTTCATGAAGTTATACGATCTAATGACTGAAATAATGTCATTAATATGAATAATAGATTGCCCTCAACACCTCCTACTGATTCAAGTAATAATTCATCTCCTACAAAAATTTCTATTATATGAAAAACTACCTCTCATGTTTATCATTGTGCATGAAAGGTTTAGAAGGATTCTTTTTAGGTCTAAGACCTAAAAACTCATTTTCATAGAAAATTAAACTCTTTAAAATGTTTAAAAACATAAATTAAATTATTCATGATGTTACTGTAAGCATTTACCTCTCAAAATGGTCTAAGACACTGAATTCCATAATAGAGGGTCTATATGCAAAATAGGCCTGCTAACTTTAGATTTCCATGAGCAGAGCTTCCTCTCCTCATTTCATGTTAAAAATTTGATGAAAGAGTTTATTTTATGTCATATAAATTCCCTCTTTAATATTATTTAATCAACTCTTGATGAGAGAGACACTCTCTTCACTATTGCTTGTAAGATTATAGGTCTCAAAAGGGATTGTGTCTTTTGTGTTTTACCCATATGGATATGATTTTAAAAGGCCTTTAAATGGGAATGTATCACATCAATATAAATATAATATTTAATTCAAATTAGTCTCAATGAAACTCTTCCATCATAACATTTAAATAGTAATTTAATTGCTATCAAATTGCTTACTCTTCTCTTAAACTAACTGTAGGTTTGTATGTTGGTTGTAGTTGTATAGTTTGCTCCTTTTATGACTTGAGGGGGATAAATATATGTATTAATAATTTAAAAGGTATATTAAATGGGTTTTAAACCTATTTTCATCTTTTGAAAACATCTACAAACCCCTCAAATAATCTTCTTACAAACTTCTTCACACATTGCAACACAAAATTGTGTCTTCACCTTGATTGTAACTCTATTTTACCTATATATGCTCCTTGAGATGTTAATTCTTTGAAATTATCTCTTTAACTCTGTATTCAATTCTAAAATCTTCTAAACATGTTTTTTCATTCAAAGTTCCATTGTAAATTAAAAATTCTCTCTGAATTCTTCACTCTAATATCTTCACAACTCAATTAGGTACAAGATAGTTGTAGGTGGTACTTGGACTAAGAGAGAGGTAAGATATTAAATGTAAGTGATCTTATCCTTTTGGATGTCCTATATTCCTTGAAAAAAAATTATTTATCTTCATATAATTTCTCTCATCTTTTTATTTCTAACTCTAACCTTCTCTTCATAACACTACTTGAGTCAAAATAGGATGGTTGTAAGTGATCATGTGATGTTTCATGATGTGATATGCCAAATATAGGGTCATTAAAAATTTAGATTTCATTAAACCCTTGATAAGGTGATCTTTATCTTCCCATAGTATCATGGAGAATTTAGAAGTGACTAGGTTCTTTCCCCTTTACTTACTTTGCCTTACTTTCATAAACTTGATTGTCTAGGCCTACTTAAACCCTATTATAAGTGGTCATTTAGGAAGTATTCATCACAATATTGTAATGAAGAGTTTTTAGTAAGATTTAATTGATTCTTTTATATCCTTCATAAATACTCCATATACCTACCAACTAAATTGGGATCCAACCTCACCTTCATCTCATTATTTGATCTAAAATAGGATGGTTGTAAGTGTCTTTCAAGTATTGAATAGGATAGTGGGTGAAGTGGAGATATGGAGTGATTTAGTGATGAAAATACCTTGTAATTAAAGTTAAATCAATATACATTTTGAGATTTTTCACTATTTTCCCTCACTTAAGACCAAAACCTTGACTTTCTTTGAAAATTCAGTCATTAAGAGAGTTTATGGACAATGTTGTATAGACTAAGATCATCATGTTAGAGTATGTAAAGTAGGGAAATTGAGTAATCATATGAAAATCCTAATTTACTTTGATGTTTTGAATTCATCCTACCTTAGACCCTTCCACTATTTTCTTACCTCCATGTTCAACATGACACCTTTTGAAGTATCTTCATGAGTGACTATTGTAGGTGGTGATTTCTCCTTATGTACGAACTAAAGAGGGATGGGAGATTGGTCTAAAGAGACAAAAGTGATCTTAATATCCTCATTGAACTTTCATATTTAAAAATATCTTGAAGAAACATCAAATTTTCATAAGGAGGTTTGAATAACAATGAAAATAAGAAATGATTTGTTACCTTAAAAAATGCAAAAATACCTTAACTTCTCCAAATAAAGGAATTTATAACGTTATTTATTCATTATATTTAACTCTCTATCAATTAATTAATCCATGGTTTACATATTATCTTGAGTTGATTTATATGACACCAATTGATGTTCTATGAACCTTGAGTTAAGATTCTAAAACAAGTCAGTACTTCTTCTGACCCCTACTCCATCATGATTGTTTTAAGATGTCATTTCTCTTTGTGACACTTATCATCATTTCACCTACTAAGGATTCCATGATAATTTTCACCTAATATATCCATATAAATCTCACTTTATCCTCTTAGATGAGAAAAATATATCAAATTAGTGTTCTCATTGTGCTTACCTATTTATTATCAGTCTCCATGATCATAACATATAGGCCTGACTAGTACAATTAGGCATAATAGGCATTTTTGGGTATTTTTATCCTTAAGATCATCATTATGCATTTAAATACTTATAAAGAGTTAAATTAAATATTATCATGTGATTCAAAAAACCTCCCAACCTTTGTGATTCATTTATTCATTTCACTTGACATGATATTCCTCTTAACTTACTCACCAAGGTCTAGAGATAAAGCTATGCTACTAGACCTCTACATGCTCTTTTGTACCTTAATAGAGTATGGTATATTTAACCTAATTGAACTGACTATAATGATTGAATTATATCTATTTAGGCACTATGATTTTTAAGATCATGCTGATCCCATTGAGATACTTTTAAAATACTAGAAACTCATTTAATAAAATTGTACCTTGTTAAAGAGATTATCTCACCAAACTAGTATCAAAGGATATTTTACTCAAGTTAGATATATATGAGATTTGTATTAGATGAATGAGGTGTTAAATGACTTAGGAATTAACTTAGGAACCACTGAAGATGAATATAATTGCTTGATAACTCAGATCATGCTCTAAAACTGATTAAATAGACCATTCATAAGGACACTATAAGAAACTAGTTTTATCCCATATGTACCTTCCTAGAAGGATTTACCTTATGAATTAACATGGAATAGTTCATATTTAACCCTGAAATAACCTCAATATAACCATTCTTGCCCATTAATTCTTGAAGTGAAGAAATAAAGGAAAACCTAGACCTTGTTTGGATGAATAGGCCATTTGGGCCACCCTGCACTCTTAGAAATTATTCATAAATACTGAATATAAAAAAATTCCAATAAATTGAAGGTAATTAGGGTCCTTATAATTTACAAATATATTTGGGTCTCTCTCTCTCTCTCTCTCTCTCTCTCTCTCTCTCTCTCTCTCTCTCTCTCTCTCTCTCTCTCTCTCTCTCTCTCTCTCTCTCTCTCTCTCTCTCTCTCTCTCTCTCCTTGCACTAAGCAAAAACCTTTGGCTTATTTGAGATACCAAAAATGTTGATAGGGAGAAAAGTAATTTTTCTCCATTCTGACACATGAAACTCATTATAAATCATTGATTTGACTTTTTCATGTAAAAATAAGGTCTTGTAAAGATGATTTAAGATCAATTTTATCTTGAATAATTATACAAATGGCCTTAAAATAGGCCTTTTTCAATAAAACTACAAAAATCACTTGAGAAGATTGATGAAACTTCTTAAAAATGTATCTATTGTAATTTTCATGCTTAAACAACTACACGATGTACTTATTATGATATTATACTATTATTCACATGTAAAACCTACTCTAGAAGCCACAAAGTGACCCAAATTGTAGTCAACTAGGTAATGAAGCTAGTCAAATATGTCACTAACCAATTTGATCAATTATAAAACATGAGATGTCTTTGACACAAGCCATAAGGCCTCTCAAGATGTTTTAAACTCTTTTAATCTCTTGACTAAACATGAAACTAGTCAAAAGGTGGCTAGACAAGCACATGGCCATAATGATCAAAACCTTAATTTTATCAAATCTATCTTAAAATCTGATAATAAAAGTTTTAGATGACCATTTTTAGGAAATTACAAGGATGACATACAAATTAATAGGTAGAAAAACATGTCAAGCAAAGTTTCAAGTGGTAGGGGTGATATTTTGACTTGTGGGGTCAAATTTGTTAACATATTGGTGACTCAATTGGGATGTATGCCTGCTATACTTGAGAACTAGACCATTGATATCTATTTTATAATCATAAGACCACTCTTACATTAAAAAAAAATTATTATTATACATTTATTAATGACCATAACTCTTGACTCAAGATAAGACAGCTATTTAGCTCCTCAAAGACAAGAAAATCAAAGACAACAAAACAAGGAAACTAGACTAACCAAACATGTGCTAGCAAAGTACTTATTTGAAAAATAAATAAAGAAAACTAATTTTATAGGACATCACTTGGAGGAAAGATAAATTGACTACAACTAACCTACAAAGAATCTACCTCTAGGATCAAAAGAAAATTTATTTGGATCACTTCTTTTACATGATAAACAAGGATATGAAACAAGATGCTTATTGAAGGTTTACTTCATTGAGATTAGCTACTTTATGGTTTGAAATCCCATTAATATAATTTAAATTGAATCATTAGCATCAAACCATTCACCAATAAGGACATATTCATATTTTACTTTAAGATCTTTCTCATACTATTTTTTAGCTATAACATCATCAAAAGATACTTCATCTAGGCATTGTCCTTGAGTTTCTATGGCATCTTGAGTGACCTCATTTTTCTTAACATCTGATGCAAGTTCATCAAGATATTCAAGGAGATTTTAATAGTCAACCTAAGCTACATCATGGTATACAATAGGCATGTATTAACCAAACTTATCATAAACATACTATCTAATGGGTAACGTATCCTTACAAAGGTATTTAATCTCCTACAAAGAATCAATGTATAGATACCAATAATGTTTTCATTCCTCACTTTAATCAGCCTAAATGAGATCAAATTGAAATGCATATTCATCTTTCTCAAGTGGAGTTATAAGGATGTTAAGAATGTCAAATGTGTGATCATGATGTGATTGGGAATTAACCTACTCAAGGTAAACTTCTTTCTCATATGAAATTATCTCAAATTAATTCATGACTCTATCTTGTACCATCTCATGGATATTTTCCACATCAAGTCCAGATTTCTCTTGCACACTTGAGGTACCATGAGGGGAATTTAGCTGAAGTTCAACTACAAAAATCTCTTCAAACTCATCAAGAGGTTCTATTAACAACTCATATTGATCATCTATGACCTCTTTGTCATTATATTTGATCACACCATAAGGGATCTCTTGAAACAAATCAACATCTCCTTTATCTTTGGCTACAACTTCTCTATCTTATTTTAAGGTCAAATTAGTTTTGATCTCACCAATAGGAGTCCCAATGAAAATTTCCTCTTCAAGCATACTTGAAATATCCTCATCACATTTTAAAAAAATCTCATTTACATCTATAACTTCCTTCTCTATCCTCCATAGAATAGGATCCTCTTGAAGAAGGGAGATGGTGGGAGGGTAATAGATATTCTCATGAGTTTGCTTGGAAAATGTGGGATTACTCTTGCAACTTCAGGTCGTGGGGATGGTGGTCTCTTGTAAGATTGCTTGGAGAGAGAGTAAGTTAAGTTATCCTACGAGTGTTTGATGCTTATCAATAACCATTTCAATCTTCTTATAATATTCTTGAGGTTATATCTTAACTACAACTTCATTTCCAACCTTCTCAACTAGGACCTATGTCTTATCTTGAAATTCTTCTTGGATCATCCTCCTAGATGGAATAACCTTAGTTTATTGGGGAATGGGAAATGGGGCTTGAATAGGCATAAGGTATTATTTAGGATCAAACTCTATAAAACTTTTATCCTCATATTTCTCCCAAGACTTAACTACTTGGTTCCAAGGTGGGACTCTGAAACTAGTAGATTCACTTAGAGATTAAATTAGATCACTTGGATCCTCTATTTGAGAATGGTCCATGACTTCATGAGGACAAGTATCATAGGAGGGATGATATGGTAAATAAGAGGGTTATTTAAGAGTGATGGAGGAGATTCATCCACAAGACTTGACATGTCATAACCAATAATCATATCCTTAGAAGGCCTCTAATATAAAGCAGGGTTTTTTTCTTGAGAAAGGGTAGGTGTAGTTAAAAGGAAACATGGAATATAATAAGTTTGACTAGGAGTAAGAAGAGATGGTTGAGGTTGTTTGGGTTGGATCTCTTGATTCTCCCATCTCACTAACTTGTCTATCCATAATTGGATTATGGTCCTCATTTCACACAACTCATAAGTCATAACATATTGATTTTTATCTCTAAATATTGCCCACCTATCTATTAACATATGTACTACTTTCCTCATATTATCTATGAGATGAAAAGGTAGCACATCTAAATCTCTATCCCATACTCTCATCACTCCTTTAGACTTTAGCATATTTGGCTTGAATGCCAAAAACTATGTGGTAGGGAAAAACATGATTTTGAGTTAGAAATGGAGTAGGAAGAGGTGATTATGACTACTGTAAGTCTTGAAAAGGCCATTAAAATACATAATTGGGGTTAAAATGAGGCTGATAAGGATCACTATAGAGATTATAACCATCATAATTCTTGTAAGTTTCATCATAAGACTAATAAATATCATCATATGGCTAATAAGGATTACCATACTATTAATAAGGCTCATCAACTTGCATGAAATTTCCATTTTATTCGAAGTAAGCCATAGAAACAACATCAAGATAGTGAAATGAAGATACATTTACTTGGAAACTATACCTAGGCTGATAAAACCAACTGATAAAACTTAAAGGTACCATTGATGTTTTGAATTCCTCCAAAGTCTGATTAGTAGAAGAACAACAACAAAAATCCTTCCATTATTTTGGACTTGGATCCCATCAGGCATGCCAAAAAGTGTTATCTACTAGAATTGCACCCTTATAAAGGTAATTTTAAGCCTTCATAGTCTGAAATAACATGGAGATAAACCTAGGTTGTGGATGTCCTAATAAATGGATTGAATATCTATATTTTAAGGGTTATATCCCCTTGATGTATTAGTTAGGATCTCTAATCTACATTACTATCTTGCAAGGGAAAAGAGAAGAAGGTAAATTGAAAATAAAACCTATTTAACTAAGGTGATATGCCAAAATGTGTCCTCCACTTGTCTAATATGCACTAATAAGGTTGAATATGAATATTTACTTGATTGTACTTCTCAAATGAGAGTATACAAACATCAAAATTTGACATAGAGGCTTGGCTTTATGCATGACCTAATTTATCTTGTTTAATAGGTATCTTAAAGACACTAAGGAAATATTACACTTTCCATACATACAAGATGATTTAAGAAAATTATGAAACCTATAAGTATAAACTAACACTTACAAATGGGTAAAGAGCAAAGGAAAAAATGAAAGGAAGCATACATATCACTGTCATTCATCAACTAACCATGAACATACACTAGATATAAGCTTTGATGAGGCTAAAATTTGGTCTTATTAATTCAAGAGGAAAGTAAAAGTGTTTTTATGAGCATGGCCTTGCCAAAAATTAGGTTAAAGATTTATTTTCAAATTCCAAAAATAGGCTTACATATAGAGAAAGTGAGAGAGGATAGAGAGAAAGGTAAAGCCAAGAAACTAGGAAATATGACATCTACTTAGTCTTATTCAAACCCAATGTATCACTCCCTTGATTATATGTCATCCAAATTTATAAAATGGCATAGAGGTTGAGGTAGGCTTGATTGTAAAGTTAAAAGAGTGTTTGAGCATTCATTTCTATTCTTTGACCCATACAATCTCATATGTCCTTGCTTGCATACCCCTATATTCTTAGTCACATGTCTTTATTAAATAATAATTCTTCCTCATATAAAATAGGTATTAAAGTCTCATTAATCACTTCATTAAAACCTTCTCTAATTATTTATGATCTCGCTCCATCATTCCTGGGATGTTATAAGGCTTATTTAATTTCTTTAACTTTGTCCTCTTTGACTAGGCATTGGGAGGAAGGAGGATCTTGTCAAGGTTGTTTATTACTCTTTAAATCATTTGAAAACTTCTCCCAATAAAAATATAACTTTTTATTATCCTCAAAGTGGCATGAAAACAAGGATTAACCTCAATAAATCCTTTTGAAATGTTTTTATGCATCAACTTGGTGCTTTTCTCACTTGACTCCTTCTAAGAAAAGAGGCATAGTAGAGATAAAAATGAGTTTTGATTTGAACCAAGAAAATTTTCTCCATGGAAGGATTCTAAACATGAATTCAAACCTAAAACAAGGCATTTGGAACCATTAAATATCCCAAAGGATGTAATTTTACTCCTATAACATGATTTAACACCCATTTTTATAGCCCTAAAAATCTATAAATCTCCTTATCTAGGAGAATGTATAGATCAACTTGGTTAACTCTAATTGAAAACACTCCTTTTCTATGATTTCTCACTCTAATTAGGCCTCCTAGGCTTGAAAAGAGAAATTTGGCCCAAATGATGACCCACACATGTAAAAATGGCCAAAAGTGTTTGATTAACTTTACCTAGCCTAATATCATCCTCCATGCCAAATTTAATTTTTTTTAATGTTGTGCATATGGTCAAACCATGAAATGGTCATTTATAAGCCTAGACATTTTTATGTGCTTGAGGGGAAGTTGGAGAGACTTTTCAATAATTTTACAAGTTTTTATGCCTCAATGTGACCTAATAATACCTTTAGGACCCTTACATAACTCACTCCTTGATATTTAAGTCCTTTTTGGCTCTCTCAAGCCTTTACCATGTTTTTTTGGCTTTTAAAAGTAAGTTCTTCACACTTGTTGAGCTAGTGACCAAATTGTAGGACTTGTGTAAATATTTGGAAGACATTTATAACTTATTTAATTATCATGAAACCTATTTTAAGTCCTCATAAATGTATCTAAATTATTTGGATGGCACTCCATAGTCTACACCTTCACATATAGGCTAAAAATACCTATTTTTCATTCTACCATATGGTAATATACCTAAAAATATGAAAAATACCTAAAAATGGACCTTAGGAGAGTTGATAACATGATATGGATCATTTTGAAGTCAAACTATTGCATTTGAGGTCATCAATTTCCATATTTCTCCAATCAGGTTAATTAAAGGGTTTTAGGGGGTTTATGTTCTTTAATGATGGTTCATAAAGGATTGGGGTCCATTACATAAATAAATTAAAATAATTTTTGTTATGGGTACCCATCTAAAATATCCTATGGGATTGAGTTCCCATGAAAAACCTCAATCAAGATATGAGCAAACAAAGTTACCTCTTCAAGCTTTTTCTTAATCAAAACAGGGTAATGTACTCTAGTTGATTATTCATGAGGTTATGAGATATAATGAATGAAATAATATCATTAATATTAATAATAATACACATACAAACACCTGATAAAACTTAAATTCATCATTCATCTCCTATAAAAACTTTTATCCTATGCAAAACTGCTTCTCGGGCTTATGATTGTGCATGAAAGGCTGAGAAGGATTCTTTTTGGGTCTAAGGCCCCAAAAATATTTTTCACAAAAAATTAAAATATTAAACATGGTTATAAAAATCCATGAAATTATTAATGATTATTATATAATCTTTAACCTCTCAAACTGGTCTGAGACACTAAATTCCATAATGGAGGGTTTGTATGCAAAATGGGCTTATTGACCCTAGAGTTCATGAATAAAAATTCCTCTCCTAATTTCATGTTCAAAACTTAATTAAATAATATATTTTAGGTCATATAAATTCCCTATTTACTATTATTAAATAAATTCTTGATGAGAGAGACACACTCTTCACTACTACTTGTGAGTAAGACTCTAGGTATCAAAAGGGACTATGTCTTTTAGCTGTGTTTTACCCTATGGATATGATTTTCAAAAACCTTTTAATTGGAATGGATACCATAAATATCACTCTTATATTTCATTAAAATTAATCTCCATAACACTCTTCCATCATAACATTCAAATAATAATGTAATCACTGTCAAACTACATACTCTTCTCTTAGATTAACTATAGTTTTTTATGTTGGTTGTAGGTGTATACTTTGCTCCTTGTATGAATTAATGGGGAGAAATATATGTATTAATAATTTAAAATATATATTAAATTGGTATGAATCATATTTTAAACTTTTAAAAATATCTTCAAACCCCTCAAACCCTCTTCTTACAAAATTTTTCATGCATTGCAACACACAGTTGTGTTCTCACCTTGACTATAACTCTATCTTACCTTTGTATCCTCCTCGAGAATATTATTATTTTAAAGGATTAATTTTACCATTTATTAAAATATAAAATCTTATACACATGTTTTTTTCATTCAAATTTCTATTAAAATTTCAAAACTCTTACTGAACTCTTCACTCTAATGTCTTCACAACTCACTTAGGTACAAGCTGGTTGTAGTTCGTGCTTGGACCGAGAGAGAGGTGAGATATTCCATGTAGGTGATATTATAATTTTTTATGTCCTATATTCCTTGATAAGGTGTTTTTTATCTTCATATAATATCTATCTCATCATTCTCTTACTATCTCTAACCTTCTCTTTATACCATTTCTTGAGTCAAAATATGATGGTTGTAAGTGATCGTGTGATGTTTCATGATGTGAGATGCACACTATAGGATCATTAAACCTTGAGATGTAATTGAAACCTTGATAATTTGATAATTATATTCCCATATTATCATGTATAATGTATAATTTTCTTGGATCTTATCCCTTTACTTACCTTGCCTTACTTTCATAAGCCTAACTGTCTAGGCCTACTCAGACCTTGTTGTAAGTGGTAATTTAGGAAGTATTCATAAAAATATTATAATGATGAGTTTTAATTAATATTTAATTGATTATTTTATATCCTTAATGAATACTCCATAGACCTACCAACTACATTTGGATCCAACCTCACCTTCACGTCACTGTTTGAGCCAAAAGAGGATGGTTGTAAGTGTTTTTTAAATCTTAAATAGGATAGTGGGTGAAGTGGAGATATGGAGTGAGTTTGTGATGAATATACCTTGTAATTGAAGTTAAATCACTATCCATTTTTAATTTCTTCATTTTTTCCCCTCATTTAATACTAAAACCTTGAATTTATTTGAAAACTTAGTCATTAAGATATTTTGTGGACCCTGTTGTACTAACTAAGTCATCATGTTAGATTATGTAAATTAAGGAACTTGAGTAATGATATGACAATCCTTATTTATTTTTAAGTTTTTAATTCATCATCCTTTATACCCTTCCATTATTTTCTTACCTCTATGTTCAACATGACACCTTTTGAAGTATCTTCATGGGTGGCTATTGTAGGTGGTGATTTATCCCTGTGTATGGATTGAGGAGGAATGGGAGATTGGTCTCAAGAGGCAAAAGTGATCTTAAGATCATAATTGAACCTTAATTTTAAAAACTAGATTTAATAATCATAAAATTTACATAATGAGGATTTATTAGAAATGAAAACAAGAAATTATTCATTACCTTAAAAAATGTAAAAATGTCTTAACTTCTCCGAATAAAGGAATTTACAATGTTATTTATTTATCAAATTTAGATCTATATGAATGAATTATTCCATGGTTTTCATGTTTTCTTTAGTTTCTTGGTATGAAAAAATTTATGTTATATGAACCTTGAGTTGAGCTTCTAAAACAAATCAATACTTATTTTGATCCCTACTCCATCATGATTGTTATAGGTAGTCATTTCTCCCTATGATACTTATCATCATTTCACCTAATAAGGATTCCATGAGCATGTTCACATAATATATCAATGTAATGATCACTATATCCTCTTTTATGAGGAAAGGATATCAAATTAGTGTACTCATTGTGCCTACCTATTTATTATCAGTCTCTATGATCATAACATACAGGTCTAACTAGTATATTTAGGCATAATAGGCCTTTTGGGATATTTTGATCCTTAGGAGTGTAATTATCCATTTAAATAATTATAAAGTGTGCATTGAAAAAATATCATGTGCTTCAAAAAACCTACCAACCTTTGTGACTCATTTATTCATGTCATTTATCATGATATTCCCCTTAACTTGCTCACCAAGTTAGGAGATAAAGCTATGCTACTAGACCTCTAAGTGCTCTTTTGTACCTTAAGAGAGTATGGTCTCTTGAGCCTCATTTAAATACTTTTAATTAATAAATTAGACCCCTATAGTCACCATGATTGATAATATCACACTGACCTCATTGAGATACTTTTCAAACACTAGAAACTCATAAACTATAGTTGTACCTTGTTAAAGAGATTATCTCACCAAAATTGTCTCAAATGATATTTTAATCAAGATAGATATATATAAGATTTTTATTGGATGAATTATGTTTTAAATGACTTAGGAATTAACTTGGGAACCATTAAAGATGAAGACACTTTCTTGACAACTCATATCATGCTCCAAAATTGTTCAAATAGACCATTCATAAAGACACTATAGGAAACTAATTTTTTCCATATGTATCTTCCTAAAAGGAGTTACCTAATTAATCCACATGGAAGATTTTATTTGATGTTAAATAACCTCACTATAACCATTATTACTATCAAATTCTGAAGTGAATAAATGAAGGAAAACCGAGACCTTGTTTGGATGAATAGGCCATTTAGATCCCATACACTATTAACGATTATTCATAAAAATAGGGGGATGAATATGAAAACCAATTCCACTAACTTGAAGTTAATTAGGTTACCTATAATTTACCAATAGATTTGGCCTTCCTTGAGTTGATAGAGGCTGATATGGGAGAAAAGTAGGTTTTATTCTTTCTAACACTTGAAACTCCTTAAAAATAATTGATTTAACTTTTTCATGGATAAATAAGGTCTTTTATATGCTTTAAGATTAATTTTACCTTGAATATTTGTATGAATGACCTCAAAATAGGCCTTTTGGCACTAAAATTTCAAAAATCACTTGACAATCTTGATGAAACTATTAAAAAATGTATCTATTACACTTTTCATACCTGAATAAGTAAACCATGTCCTTTTTATGATATTAGACTATTATTCACATGCAAAACCTACTCCAAAAGCCATAAAGTGACACAAAATGCAATCAACTAGGTCACAAAGTTAGTCAAACATGTCACCAACCATTTTATCAATTATACAACATGAGATGACTTTTACACAAGCCATAAAACCTCTTAGGATGTTATAGACTCTTTTCATCTCTTGATAGAACCTAAAACTGGTCAAAAGGCAGCTAGACAAGCACATGGCCATGATGATCAATACCTAAATTTCATCCAATCTACCTTAAACTATGATAATCATGGTTTTAGATGACCATTTCAAGGAAATTACAAGGAAAACATACCAATTAATAGGGAAAACAACATGAAAATAAAAGTTTCAAAAGGTAAGGGTGACATTTTGGCCTTAAGACAAAATTGTCAATAATTCCTTCAATCACGAAACCATTATTTAACTCTATCATCAAGATTATATTAACACTTCTCAAAAATGATAATCTCTCAAAGCTTCTTCTTCAAACAACCAAAAATTATTTTCCACATCCCAGACTCAATAATCTAACAAGGATGTTTATGCAATTGATGTTGAGTATGACTAATATTACACCAATTCCCAATGTTTCAATGTAGCTAAGGTCAATTATCAATGTAAACCAACTTACAAATATCCTATAATGAAATATAAGAAACCATATTTTCAAGAGAAACTCCTCAAAAATAATGCAACTACTCACTTAGCTTTAAAAAATAATGAGGAACCATCTCCTCCTTCTGAAACCTCAACCACTTTTCTTCCTCCTAAGACTATTTTACCTTCTAAGCCTCATGACAGTCCTTCTTCCAAAACCCATTGGAACTTATTATAATAACTCAAATACATTCCTTGAAAAATCCATTTTATGGACTTATTTCTTAACTCTCCTTATCATCACAAGTTCCTCATTCAACAACTTCATGAAATTGAAGTGCCATCTTCATTAGAAGAACTATCTTCTCATGAGCCTCAACCAATTAAAGTGCATACCATTGAATCCATTTGTCCTTATTCAAAACCATCCATAGAGTTCCTTGAATAATATATGATCAATTATGATATCCTCTTTTGATCTAATGATCTACCCCTCTTTATTAAAATAGCCATTAATACCTGAAACCTTTGCTTCTTCTTTTCCTTCGTGTTGATTGTCCTCCTTAGGCTCTAACCAGTAATCTCTGCTTATGTGCCCCATCTTTCCACAATTCCAGCATTGTGGCTTCTTGCCATTTCTGGATTTGGATCTGCCTCTCACCTTAGACTTAGATCTTGATCTCCTCTTGCTCTTCTCTTTTTGCCTTCCTCTGCTCTCAAAACTTAAAGCATTCCCTAATGTTTCCTCTGTGCTTTTCCTATGAATTTCCTCATTCAAGATAACACTAACAACATCCTCTACTTTTAAAATATTCGAAGCAGATGTAGTATTAGAAACTGCCATTACCAAGCCATGCCAGCTTTCAGGCAAAGAACATAATATTAAAAGAGCTTTTATTTCATCATCAAACACAATTTTGATTGAACTTAATTGATTAACAATTCCATGGAAATCATTCAGGTGATTAAATACAGATCCACCTTCTTGCATATGCAAATTAAATAACTGCTTCATAAGATATACCTTATTTGAAGTGGAGGGTTTTTCATACAAATTTGCTAAAGTAGTCATCAACTCTACCGTTGTTTTTTCCTGTGATAAATTAGATATCACAGTGGATGCCAGACTCAGTCTTATAGACCCCAGAGCCTTTCTATCAAGAACTTCCCATTCTTCATCATCCATGTCTTTGGGCTTCTTTGCAATCCCACCTAATGGTAAGTATAGATCTTTCTGATATAGATAGTCCTCTATCTACATTCTCCAATGTTGATAGTTCTTTCCATTAAACTTATCCATTCTCAATTTACTTTCTTTTGCCATTGCTTCTCCCACTCAAATAGAAATCCCTGCAGAAACCCCTGTGAGAACCTGTAATCAATACACACTACATAGATCTGAACCACCTGTTAGTGAACCTGAGCTCTGATACCACTTTTAGATATCAAGCTCTAAACCTACAACCAAGCTCTGATACCACTTTTTAGGGATCAACCAACAATATGATTACATTTATGAAAGAAATAAACCACGAAATTAAATCAGATAGATAAGTAACTAGAATGATAAATAGCAAAGAACAAGAGATACAAGAAACCACCTTGAAAACTTGTATTAAACCCTTTACAGAAGGAATACAATTGAAGAAACTTCTTTCTTCCACACCTCTCTCAGATGTACAGATCTCTCTCTAGATCTCTTTCCCTCAAGAGCTCTCTCTCTCAAGTACAATCAACTCCAACAACCTGGAATGATTCACCTATACAATTCTGTACTATTCTTCAACATTCACAAAGTTCTACTACAATAAGCTAAGAAGATCTTTCCTACATATAGAATTAGGAAACTTGAGCATGCACTTACAACCAACAGTTAAGCCTCTTGAACAAGGGCTCTAAAAATAGTCTTGCTAATAATAGAGATGCGAACTTAAGACTACAACTTAATCTCATCATGCAAACACTCGGTTCTATCCTCGAAAATAGCTCTCTAGATGCACAAGTAATTGATGCCAGTTCCTACCTACTTGCCTGTGACCAATTTCAACTGATCTCTGCTGATGCTGGCGTCTCTTCAACTGCTCCTGACCAATGTCAGTCGCTCCTAATTGACGCCGGTGACTGTGTAAACCTACAACTTTGGTAATGCGCTCCTTGGTGAAGCTTTTAGGTTCCACACCCTAACACTTAACCCATAGATTATTAGACTTCCAAATCCTAATTCTCAATATCAAATTCCCACCATTCCAAATATTAATAGTGATCTTTTACCTAAATTCATTAACATGCACTTGTATTTACATGTCACTCTTGTTTATTCTAATTATGATGAGCACAATGACATGAAAATACCTACAACACTACCAAGCTACCTCCTTACATCTCAAAGTGTCTACCTCCCTCTTTGTTTCCTCATGATCCCATCATCCCTCTCATCGATGATATCACTAATTTCCCCCTGCATGCAATGATTAAGAAGTATATTATATATAAGATGACTTCACATGCAATGATTATGGAGTGGATAAATTATTTTAAGATCCTTTAATCATGTATCCACATAAATTTAGTGAATTAAACACTTCCCCTTCTAAAGTTCCTTCTAAATCACAAACATGTACAATTTCTCCAATTGATGATGATAATTACATCATGGCCCAAGCTTAATCATGAGACTTGGATGTTCAACATTATTATAAAACTCTATCTAAAATGCATGATTTTAATCATGATTTTCATACCATTTCTAAATATTTTGAGTTGGCACCTAAAGGACATGTACATCCTACTAATTCTCCACTCCTTGATACCCCTTTAGTGGTGGAGCAAATATTACCCTCTGAATGTCTAGAACTTCCAACCTCTTATATACCTCCTACCAAACTAGTCATTATTTTTATCCTCTCCCTATCAATAATACTAACAATAAACCAATCAATTCAGATCAACCTTCTTCTCCTATTCCACCAACTCCTAAGATTACACTCAATGCTAAGGCCAAAGATGTATGCCAAGTACAATTTGAATATGACTACCATGGTAGTAAAATTATTGTTCTTAAAGTGGATGTGGAGTATTATGGCCCTCTTCCCACTTTGCCTAGTGATGAATCCATTCTTTAATTAATCCATGCTCAAGAACCTCAATTCCCTTAGAAACATCATAAACTTGAGGATTTTAATTAAAAAATCCCCTTGTTTCAACAACTTCATTGCTATAATTTATCCTTAAAAAAATCACATTTCTTCTCTACCTAATTTGCCATATCATTTCTAAGATGTAAATTTTATGCTTATCAAGGAAACTACATGAATCAAATATGTTAAACCATCATAAAATCAACCAATCATATTCTCTCAAGAACTTACACCAACTAAACATGTTAACAGTTCATTATTTGATAAATATCATGATACTTTTACTTGGTCCTATAAGGACATGCTTGGCATTGATCATAACATCATGTTGCAAAATATCATCACCTATCCTAATGCCAAACCCATGCAACAAAAGAAAAAAAATCCACCCAAAATTTTTGATTAACGTCATAAATAAATCATTAAACATATCAATTCTAAATTTATCAAGCCAATATACTATTCATAATGGGTCTCAAACATTGTCCCTATTCATAAAAAGTCACCATGGTCATTCACATTTGCATCTATTTTCATATCCTAAAGATATCTACACTTTACCTTCCATAAATGCCATCATCAATTCCACTATTGGATATGAAATGTTATCCCTTATTTATGGTTTTTTGGGTTATAATCAAATACACATTACCCCCAAATATCAACACAAGACAACTTTCACCATAGAATGGGGTACCTATTGTTATGTTAAAATTCCGTTTGGCCTCAAAAACACTAGAACTACCTACCAGTGGGATATGGCCCACATTTTCCATGATCTCATCCATAATATTGTGGAAACCTATGTGGTCAACCTCATTTACAATTCTAAAATCCACAAATCTCATATTTTTATCTTTCTCTCATTTAAGATCTTCTCATCAAATATAAAGTTAGACTAAACCCCTGCAAATGTGTCTTTGACATTACATCTAGAAAATTGCTAGGTTTCTTAGGTTCTCTTCATAGTATTGATGTTTATACCACTAAAATCAATGCTATTGTCAACATGTTTATCCCTCATTCCATTCAATATATTCACACTTACCTTGGAAAGCTTGGGGAAATAAGATGATTTATCCTTGAAATGGCTTATAGTATCTATTCTATAAATTCTCTTCTTAAGAAAGGTAATGCTCTCAATGGACAAATCCTTTTCGGAAAGCATTTAATAATATGAAACAATATTTTCTTCATCCACCCACCCTTCATCCACCTTTCAAAAATTGTCCTTTAATCATATATACTTATTCCACTCCCATATCAATTGGGGCCATGCTTGCCCAACAAGATGATAACAGATATGAATATGCCATTTATTATATCAGTTGAGGCCTCATTGACTATGAAAAATGTTATACAAAAGTATAATGTGATTGCCTCATAATATATTTTGTAACAAAAAAGCTCCATCATTATATGCTTTATCAAAAAACTTGTGTTATCATTCATTTTAATCCACTCTATCATTTCTTCTCTAAATCCTTTCTTCTTGGAGATGAAATTAACAATTGGATGGTATTTATAATGGAATTTTATCTATGTATTATTAAATAAAAATATATTAAAGGATAAATAATTCATGACCAACTCATAACATCTCTTATACCTACTACTGACCACCTTCAAAATAGTCACCCAAATGATATTATCCTCTATATTGAATGTCATAGTCAAGCTATATCTTCTAAAGATTACTTTCATAGTTTCAATGTTGATCTTGAATCAAGTAATATTAAAGATTCCTATATCCTTCCTGATACTATGAAATATAAATTAGTCATTGAATAACTACCTAAAATCAATATTGATTTAAATGAAGATACTTGGACCCTTCATTTTGATGACACAAAATGCATTTAATGAGCTTTTATCCTCACTAGTCACTTGGAAAAATTATCCCTTTGGAATTTCACCTTAAATTTGATGTTACTAATAATATGGTAGAATAGGAATCATTAATCCTAGGCATGATATCAACACTTTATTTAGACATCACATATATGCATTCTTTGGGTGACTCATAACTCATCTAACAATAGGTTAATGGTTATTATCAATGAAAAAGTAAAAATATTATTGCTTATCATCAAATAACCACTACCCTTTCCAGATAATTCATTTATTTTACCATCAAAACCATCCCTTGAGATCAAAATTCTATCACTAATTCACTTGCTTCTTCAACATCTCTTTTTCATATGTACCAACTTTTTACTGATTCTACCTTTCTTATTCAGATTTAAAAGTCTTCTTCTTCCATCCAACCACTAGATTAAATTTTATAACATATTGAGGTTATCACCATTTGATAGAACTCATGGTATAAAGACATCATTAAATTCTTTGAGAATCAAACCTATCCTCCAAAACTAGAATCTCATGAAAAGACTCAAACTCACAAACAAGCTTTCAATTATGTATTTTGATATAACATCCTTTGTTATTATAATGTTGAAGGTACCCTACTTTGTTGTGTTATGAAATAATAGGTTCCTCCTCTCATTGAATAAGTACATGGGGGCATTTATGGTGGTCACTATGGTGGATACACTACAACATGTAAATTCTTATGCATAGGCTAATTTTGGCCTACTCTTAAAAAAGATGCCATCGAGTTCACTAAATAGTGTAGTCCTTAAAAAATTCATGATGATCTAATCCATTGGACTATATTTGAGATAAAAACTATGGAGTCTCCCTAGGCATTCTTAATATGGAGATTATATATCATAGGCAAATTAACTAGATCACATGATGGGCATGTCTTTATCATCATGGATATCAAGTATTTTACCAATTAGGTTAAATATATACCTCTCATAAATGTCACTAGAACCACCATTGATAAATTTATACTAAATCAAATTATATATCATTTCATCATCCCTCATACTATCATTTTTGATAATGGTGGTAATTTTAAAAATAATGATGTCAAATAGCTCTATCCTAAATTCAAAATCAATCACAAATTTTACATCCTCTACCATCCATAATGAAATGGCAAAGATGATGTCATTAATAAAATTATATTTTCAATTTTCATAGATTGGAATCTTCATCTATATCCTTCTCTTTGGGCCTATAGCACTACCATACGCACTGCCACTGGGGCAACCTTATTTTTGCTAGTTTATGGTTCTAAATCAGTCCTCCCTTTAGAATTTGAGTTTCCCTCTCTCTATATATCTCTTCATAGTATTATACCCAATGAAAAAGTACATGAAACTCACCTTTATTCTCTTGATCATCTTGATGAACACCATCTTTCCACTCTACAACATAACTGCCATTGCAAGGCTCGCATCGCCAAACAACACAATAAAAGGGTTAAAGTCCATAATTTTAATGATGGTGATATTGTCCTTAAATTAGACTAATATCATGATAAATATGGAATACACACCAAAAAATTGTGGGACCCTTAGTAAAATACATACTTGGTCCTAGCACCTATCACCTTCAAACTAATGAAGGCTATTATTTCAAAGATCCCACCAATGCATAATTTTTTAAAAATTATTTTTATTAGATCTTTCCCTTATTTTCATGCTTTCTATATGATATCCTTATAACACTTTTTTTTATGATATCTACATGGGTCTCACCCTATATAATAGTTTCTCTTTCCATAAACCATAATTCTTTCTCTTTAGTCCTTTGGTTTCTCTTTTATCATGAGTTGCATTGTAAAATCATATATAAGACCTAGTATTCCTCATGATTTATTTTTATTATCATTTTTTCCTTAATTTCCAATATTTTTTTAACCCTTGGGTTTCTCTTTTTTGAGTTTCAATGTAAGACCATAGATAGGACCTAGCCTTCCTCACAAAATACCATTTTCCTCATGCTTTATGCACCCTCTTGGATTTTTATTTTATGAGTTTTAGTATAAGACCATGGATAGGACCAAAATTCTTCATAAAATCACCCTCTTTAATTCAATATTTATTTTCTATAATGTTTTATTAATGGTTACAAGTTTATGATCCCTTGTTCTTAGTTTTTGCTTACTTTCATATATAAAATTTTCACAACAATAAGGTGTTAGCATCTTTTCCTATGCTTCCCTCATTATTATGATAAGAAATCACACTTCACTATCATTATATACATTTTACACCCTTTTTCACATTTTTTATGATATGAAGTCATTCAAATTATTTCATGTTTCATTCTTCTTGATTTCCTTTCCTTTCATTCTACTCTAGATAAATCAAGGTCAAAGTCAACATAACACTTTTATTTCCCCTGAATTAACAAGACTCTTAGACACCATGATCTCTAATTTATCTTCCTTAGAAACCAAGTCTAAAGTTTTAAAATTATAGTCATCTTTAGCACCCATGTTTGGTTCTCTAAATCTGTATCAAAGAAGAATAGAAAAATACATCAAAAAATCTAAAATCCAAATCATTTGAAAAAAGAGGTAGTGATATAAAAGACAAAATACAAAGTCAAAATCACACCAAAATACATGATTAATAGCACATATCCTATATATAATTAAAGTTTAAAATCCATAGTTGGCCTCATGATAGAGCCAAGGTCCATTAGGGTGTGGTAGGCCAGTAGATTAGAATAGGAGAATTTGAAAAACTATATGGTGGTACCTACTTTCTCACATAATTACCCAATATTGTAAGGGGTCTTAAATAATGGGGAACATGTTGTGGGAAGGTAGGTCCATTTTAATTTTCATGCACATAGCATTCATGGGATGATCTTCAAACTTCATTTGTTAACCTAAGATTTTTGTGGTTAGAGGTTCTTTAGAGTCTTTGATGTTGAAATTCCTTTTATTTTGACAAACTTAATTTAAGTGTCTTGACTTCGATAAAGGGTTTCTCTACCTTGATTTTTCCTTCACTTTCCCCTCTACCCATTTCATTCCCCCCTTGATAGGCAAAGTGTGATTATAATTTTTTTTTCTCATTTCTTCTATATTTCCTCTTCTTCATCTCTTAAAAACATGTTAGCACTACTTTTTTTCAATTTTATATATCTTAAGACCAAAAAAACATGTTTGAGTGACTATGGATTACTTTATATATACCATGGATTTTACATTTCTACAATTTCCTTCCTCTTTTTTACCATTTTTCATTATTTTACTTCCATTTTTTTGAACAACTACATCCATTTCTTCTTTCATGTACTTTTTCCATTGTTTTTAGTGAGGTTGGCTTGTTACTCCTCATCACCAATGTTGTTTTCCCTTTTATGCACTTTTTCATTCATGATTGAGTAAGTATTGTTACTGATCACTCATTAATGTTGTTTTACCATTTTCATTATCCATATTTATTTAAGGATTGTTACTACTTTCACATTGATGCTTGATTACCATATTTGACATGTATCCTTTGTTTGATTTGGTGAGTTTGCCTTTCTTACTTAAGGTTTACTTGTTTGAGTTTTTTGGTCTTTAGTAGCTTTGGATTTTTGATTTCCCAATTTAATTTTTAACTTGGTCATTTGGTCCTAACTTAGCATTTATCACCCTAGCTTCCCAAATATCTAAGTACATCTCATCTATACTGCATCAGTTATCTTGGCTTTCTTGCATTTGTTTATTTTTGCTCTTTAGTTTTGAATCCTTGGGTTAGTCAAAAGTAGTCTCTACACCCTCCATGATTAAAAATACAAACATAATATACAATAATTTAATGATAAAGGTAAGTTAATATACACATACATTAATTTTTTTTCTAGTTATTTTCCTTTTAGCCACTTCTTTTCAGTTATTTTATGCTTTAAAATACTATAATTTTTTAGCTCTAGCATTGTGTATTGCTATGTTATTTTATCAAAGCACCATCCCCTATTACACCTGATTGACACATGATGAGATTTGAGTGTAGAATATGTATACACATAATATTTTCAAACTTTATCAATTATATATTTGTATCTCTTTCAAGAACCCATTGAGTCTCAATATCTATGGGTACATACCCTAAAGGATGTGCAAGTAGGTGGGCAGCCCATTGGTTCTTCATAGGATTGTTGTCCCTATACTACTACTTTTTATTTATATAACCATATCCTAAAAAAATTTCCCTAATATTTGCCTCATTTTTTTCACCCTCCTCTAGTCATTTTATGCTTTCATTATCCCCTTCCTAAGCCTAAATCCCTTTCCAATAGTTTATGTTACACTGTGATTTAACAGTTTTGGGAATAATGGAGTTTTATTCCTATTTTAGTTAAGGATATGGATTAATAAATTAGTAAATAATATTACAATAATTACAGTCTTGATTTGTATATTTTTTTATACCATTTAAAACTTTTTAAAAATAACAATAAATTAAGAGAAATATAACTTAGCTTAAAATAGGTTGAAACAACTATTGTAGGGTTTGAAATTGGCTATGAAAGACTGGGATAGTGTCCCAAATCAAAAGTTGGCTTTTGTTTTTTGAAAGGATAGGACCATTAAAATAGGATACCCTAGGGTTAAATATTATTGTCCTCTTTCGACACTATTATCCAAATTAATCATAGAGATCTAATTTTTCTAGGTTCTTTTTGGTGTTCCTATGTAAGCTTGCCTATGAAATATTGAGTCTTGAATGTTGACACAACTCCTTATAGATCTGATTCAATCTTGAAACCCTAGACCTTCATTATGCTTAATAAAACTTGAGAAATAGGGGGGTTAGTGTGTGTAAGATGCATTGAACATGTATATATACCCCTTATGTGGGCACAATGCCTACATACCAATACTTTGAAGAGGGATCAAGCCATATGTAGTTCTCCCACTTGATGTGCTTTGTGAAATAGTGTAATGAAGATACACAAATGCCAAATTAAGAGTTCTTGAGGTGGATAGGGATTGGTGTGAGGGTTTGAATATGTTTTCAACTATCTGTATGTAGAAAATAAGAAAGTTTGACTTAGTAGTTTACTTGTATTCTTGTTTGCTTTGTAAGATTTATCACCTCCCTTTGTAAATGAATGTTGGATGGGATTTTATAGGGAACTATTGGTCATGGGTTAAATGTATTCATGCTAGGCTGACATGATGAAAGTTAGGAATCAAATGGAAATGACTATTTGGGATCAAAATGTGATTAGATAGGAGTACCAAAAATGGGACACCCTAGGGTCTGACACTATTTTTTAGTTATGGTGCTCCTATCCTACAAGTTTGGGACCTTGGGGGATAGAATTATTTTAGGAAATAGAGTTTGGCTAAGCTAAAATGAATGTTTAGAAGTCTATAGATGATTAAAATTGTGTAAAAAGGTGTCTATAAGGGTCATAAGAGCATGTAAGGAGTACCTATGGATAGGAAGTCACCAGCCACACTCAAACTATCAATTTGAACATTTTATATGACTACATTTCCTTGCTTTATTCTAGTGATGCAACAAAGTGAAATACTAGGATAAAATAAAATTAGAAAGTATACCTAAACTTACCTATAAGGGTAAATCCAATGAAGCTATATGATGTTGAGTGTGCATAAAGAGAGCACATTGTGAAGTGTAAATTTATAATAGAAAGCAAAGAGTAGATCAATTCTTACTAGACATGCTATGTCTAAAATAAGAACATATAAAAGCTAGGTAAGAGAGAGGAAGAGAAAGGAATGAATACACCTCACTAGGTACATGGACCAATATAAAACCTATTGTGTTGTTGAGTGATGCTAAGTAATGTTGGATAATGTTGGGTATGGGCTAAACCAAAATTAATATCATGAATAGAGCTAAGTGCTCAATTCCCTAAGAGTAGCTCAAAAATTCAAAGGTTGGCCTTTTAGCTCCCTCATCATCCAATAATTGAAGTTATGTGATCATGTGTGTGCTAATAAATGTTTGGAATATGTGTCCAATCCCTCTGAGTAGGTGCCTTAAGAATACAAATATTAGCTAATCATTTGGATCCATCATTACCCATTAAGTGAATCTATGAATTGATATCGGTATGAATGTGTTTCATATGAGATGGATCTTGATTCCTATGCATGCTCTATAATCTAATAATTTAGTGTGGGTAGCCAAATGTGAACTATAAGCTAATCCAATCTTGGCCACTTTGAGAGGTGGAGATTAGGCTTTTATAAAATCCACTCTAAAACTAGGAACTAGGCTTATGTGGAAGCCACTTAGGAATGATGTCAACCACCTATATATGGAATAAGACACATAACTATTGATAATTCTTGGGTAATGTACTAAATTCAAAAATAAAAGAAATCAAATGTGCCCTGCACATTGTCCACAATCACTAATGTTTATAACATAGTTTTTTTATCTAGAAGTTATATCAACTACCCTATCTAAAACTGGAATCGAGAGCCATCATGTCATGCATGATTCCCCATATATCTAGATTTTATGAGGAAAACTATACTAAAACTACTAAATCTAATCTAATTTGTAGGTGACAAAACTATAACTAAAATTACCTTTCTATTCATTTTTGGAAAACCTAAGTTTTTTGTTGTTTGGACAGGAACACCAAAAATAGGACACCTTGGTGTCTAGTGTTATTGTCAAGGTCTAATGCTCTTATCCTTTACTAATTTTGGTCATTTTTTTATAATCATCACTATTTTCTTGGTCTATTCTACCTAGTTTGGGTTCTGGTTTCTATTCTAAGTGTTTTGAAAACTAATTTTTGACTGGTATAGGGCTATGATCTCTATGATAAACCCCTATTTGTTTCCCTCTCTATTAAGGGTAGGAATGAAGAACCTAAAATGATTTTCCATAGAATAAAGATCCCTACAAGTGTGTTATGTTGAAAACTACATGATATAGCATTGATAATCAAAAAGATGTCTCAATATATAGCATAGTCTGTATTGGATATTGTTAGATCAATAGGGGTATGCTTAGATAGATGCAACAATGTAATATCATGTGTAATATATTGAATTGAAACTAAAAAATTTGGTTAGTTATTAGTTTTTAAGGAGAGATGGATCATGGTGTCCATCATGACATCTAAGAAAATGAGATAACGCATGATATGCATCATGTCATTAAAAATAGTGAGAAGCAAATAAGTAATAAGAACACAAGGCAAGAAGAAAGAAGCATACAAGAGTGGAAAAGGGGCCAACAAGAAAATAAGGGACATGGACATATATCACTCAAATTAGGAAATCAAGCATATAAGGCACGTTCAAATTCCACATACACATACAATTGAAAATATTTAAGGTTGGCATGAGGACCATAGGCACATAAAAGAGTGAAAGTAAAGGACATTGGAAAATGTACTAAGACATACACAAGAATAGAAGTAAAGGACATTGGAAATTTTCTTAAGGTACACACAAGAGATAAAATAATAACTGAGAAATGCAATCACATTTAGATATACAAATCAAGAAAGGAAGGCATGTAAATGTTGGAAATACAATCGCATCTAACTAATCAAAGCAAAAATTGAAAGTATACAAGACATGGAGTAATAAACTAGGTATGTGCTAAGAAATACATAAGTGATATATACTAGTGAATGTCGATAGAGTAATATATGTAAGCTAGTAAGTAATGTACATCAACATGATAGATAGGATATGTGGTGTAGGAATGACATAACCTAGATGGTGTAGTCATGTATAAGATTCCCCCAGTGGGTAGATATATCAATATATGTCTTGAATGTAGAAGTGGGATGCCCCCTCAATGGGTAGAGTGAAGCAATCAAGGGTCTAAGTGTCACTTCACACAATAAAAAAAGATCAAGTAAAGCATGGTAATGTAGATAAATTGAAAAACAATAACATAAAACAAAAATGTAAGTCTAGCATGGTAGTAGAAATGTAAATCATGGATAATGCATACAATTGAAATGTTTTTGGTATTTTGGAAATAAGCTATGTATAATCAATCATAAGGATACTATGTACAATAAATTTAAAATAATTTATGTACAAAAAATATTGAGAATAAATGATACTAATTGATTAGTCTCATAAGAGACTCCCTATCATGGTGTTTTGTATCAAGGAGAGGGATCGTGCAAGATCATGTAACATGATGGAAGGGCTGATACTATGACTCTAAAATCTATGTATGATGTAAATGTTATGAAATATATATAGTGGAAATTGACTATGGGGTCCCTCTATATCTCTAAGAAGTGGAGGCAACTATAAGGCTCTTAGGGACCCATATGGTAGTAGAAGAAGCTCTCTAAAAGTGTGCTCTATGTGTAGAAGCATGAGATTTCAATGATACTACCCTCAGTGTGAATATTTTAGATGGAAACTATATAGATTCCTAAAACATGGTTGTTCTAAAATAAGCCTCTATGGAAGTGTATGAACTCTCTGTGCTGGTGAGGAAGGCCTTGACTATGTCTAAATCTAAATTGGAGGAGTAACTATAACTGGTGGAGAAGCTTAAATTAGTGACTGCAAAGTAGGAGATGGTTCTGAAGTGGGGAGTGGTAACTCATATAGAAAACCACCAACTATAATAACTTGATTAGCATGAATGAATTTCACATATCTATGAACTATAAAAGGTGTTGCATGAAGTTTATGAATCTATGGTTGACCAAGTAAAATATCAAAAATGCCTACACTAGGAACAATAGTAAATGGTGTGGCCACATGTATTGGACCAACCTATAGAGGAAGTACAATCTCAACCAATGAACTCTATATGTGCCCACTAAATCCACTGATAATTATGTTCATTGGGGTAATATCCTTCTCTGGATATCCCAAATGTTACAATAATATGATAGTACACATGTTCACACTAGATCCATTATCTATGAGAACATTATGAATGGGAGATTATTAATGTAAGCTATGATAAAGAGTGCATGGTAATATGAATTATCCTCAACTATATCATGTTCTAAAAAGGAGATGAAAGGTCTAGTTGGAACTCTAGAATTATAAACACTAATCATGTTTCTCAAAAGATATGACTCAAATGAAGGTGCCTAGTATGTATCTAATGGAGGATGTGTATGATATACATGATGAAAACTTGATGTATCCCCTATCTCTTATTTATAATGTTGTGGTAAAGGATCTGAGAATTTTTTTAAAGACTTGTCTTGTGTTTGCTTTGCTTGAGGAGGCTCAACTAGAGTGCCAAGATCAGTAAAATTGCCATCTATCAAGTCATACATCATGTGTTTCAAATTGATGCATCTATTTTTTGTGTGGCCTAGTGCCCTATGAAATTTCAAAATGAATTTTGATCATATCTTTGTGGAAGAGGCTTTGTTGGATTAACTTCCTAAATAAGAGGGAGAGATATGATGTTACATTCCAATAGCTACTATAAAACTCTAGCTGGAGATACTAGTATATTGGTAAAATTTCACTGAGGAGGCATGGATAAAAAAAATCATTGAAGGGCTCTAAATCCATATAAACTATTGGTTGATTTTGAATTTTTCTATCATTAACCTTTACTTTATATGAGACTTTATTGTTACTCTTTTTTGTTGTTTCTGATATGCTTATGTACATGAGTTTGCCCATTGAAATTAGTTTGACTTCCCTTTCCTTTAGTGTATGACATAACTAAGTGAAGGAAGATAATCTTTTGAACATCATTGAGTCATGCAAAGCTAGCAGAAGAATTTGTTTGAAGAGATCCTATAGTTCTTGATTGGCTATGGGGCTAGTCATTTTAGCCAATATAGTCTTATATCAAAGAACATAATTTGTGAGATGCTCATTTGACCTTTGTTTCTATTGTGTAACTTGAGAATAAGAAACCTTATCACCTATGTTAATGCTAAAATGAGCTAGGAACATGCCAACTAAAGGATTGAATGCATTGATCGACTGATTTGATAGAATATAGAACAATTGTAAATCATAATCCTTTAGACTCTATGGAAATAGCTTGGTTAGTAACCAGTAATTTGGCACATAATCCAATCATGCTACGTGAAATTCTCTTAAGTTTTTTTTGGATCACCCTTGCCATCATATAGAGTGAGCTTGGGTTGAAAAAAAATTGGTGGCAAGGGTGTAGAAGTAATATGATGTGCTAATGGTGTATGAAGTAAAGAAAAAGAATCCAAGGCATTTGTAGGTCTAGATGCACCTTGATAAAAATTTAGCAGCTTAGATTGAAGAGATTTAATCTCTTACACAAGGTCAACCACATTAAGAGTTAATGATGTACTAGCTATAACTAGTGGTGTCTCATAAGAAGGTTGGGCTGTTATAAGGGGTTGTTGAGACATAGTTGCCCCTGTAGTGTCATTTGAAATTGGTTGCTATATGGTTTGAGAATACTGGACATTATTTATTTTTTGTTGTTCTTCTTGTAATATTTTAAGAATATCATATTTCATATCAATATGTTAAGTTGAAAGGTCTTGAAGTTCCCTCTTATCAGTTTCATCAAAATCAGTATATTGGGCCATTGTTAAAGTAGGAAAACAAATTGAATTATTTTTAGTAAGTTATAATAAGCAAAATGTGGTGAAATTAAAGTACTAAATAGAGGAAATTTAAAGTCCTAAAAACAAAAAAAAATAGAATATGCATAAAAAAGATATGGAGATCACAAACATGTAAGGTGATACCTCAAGAAGCAAAGGGACCTAGTATATGCAACTAGGATTTGAAATAAAATATATATTTTTAAATTACTAAGGTAAATTTTAAAAATTAAATGTTAATTTCTAATTTAAATATGTAGGGAAAATCATAACAATATTGGAAAAAAACCAAGACCTAGTATAGACAACTAGGGTTTTGAAAGAAATAATTTTTTAAAATTACTATGGAAATTTTTAAAAATTAAATGGAAATTTAAATTTATATATGCAAGAAAAATTTTAAAAAAAATAGAAAAATTAGCAAGGAATTTTCCCTAGGGTTTATAGGGTTTTTATGCACAAACAAAGGAAGTTGGGTTCACTAAATTATTTAACTATTTTGGGAATAATGGAGTTTTATTCCTATTTTATTTAAGGATATGGATTAATAAATTAGTAAATAGTATTTACATAATTACAGTTATAATTTGTATAATTTATTGTGTCATTTAAACCTTTATAAAAATAGTAAAAAATTAGGAGAAATGTAACTTAGCTTAAAATAGGTTAAAATGGTTGTTATAGGGTTTGAAATTGGCTATGCAAGATTAGGATAGTGTCACAAATCAGAATTTTATTTTCATTTTGTGAAAGGATAGGACTACCAAAAATAAGACACCTTGGGGTTTGACGTTGTTATCCTTTTTTGGTGCTATTTTCCAAACTACTCATAAAAACTTGATTTTTCTAGGTTATTTTCATTGTTCCTATGTGAGCTTGCCTATGAAATCTTGAGTCCTAAATGTTGATGAGACTCATTCTAGATCTAATTCAATATTGAAACGTTAGACCTTCATCATGCTTAATAAAAATTGAGAAAAAGGGGGGTTAGTATGTGTAAGATGCACTGAATGTGTATCCATACCCATTGTGAGGGCACATTACCTACATACCAATACTCTGAAGAGGGATTAAGCCATATGTAGTTCTCCCACTTGATGTGCTTTTTGTAATAGTGTAATGAGGATGAAAAAATGCCAAATTTAGAGTGTTTGAGGTGGCTAGGGACTGGTGTGAGGGTTTGAATATGTTTGTATCTATGTTGGGTGACTCTATGCAAATAATAGGAAACTTTTCCTTAGTAGTTTTCTTGTATTCTTTCTTAATTTGTAAGATTTATCACCTCCCTTTGTAAATGAAATTTGGATGGGATTTTATAGGGAAATATTGGTCATAAGTTCAATGTATTCATGTTAGGCCTACATGATGAAGGATAGGAAGAAAATGGAAATGACTATTCTGGATTGAAATGTGATTGGATAGGAGAACCAAAAATGGGAACCTTAGGGTCCAACACTATTGTCCAAGTATGACACTCCTATCCTATAGGCTTATAACCTAGAGGGATAGAATTGGCCTATGAAATAGAGTTTGGTTGAGCTAGAATGAAGGTTCAGAAGTCTACAAATGATAAGTAATGAGAAAAAAGGTGTCTAGAAGGGTCACAAGAGCATGCAAGAAGTGCCTATGTATAGGGTGTCACTATCTACACTCAAACTACCAATTTGGATATTTTATATGACTACACACTATTAACCCCATCAACCCTATACTCTAATTTATATAACTTATTTAGGGTCTAGGTCATCCCCTAGATTTTTAGGGTGTGTGGAGCTAAAAGCTTCACCAAGGAGCAGACTTTAAGCAGTTTCGGGTCTACACAGACACCGGCGTCGGTCAAGAGCGACCGACGTCAGTCAGGTGCAGTTGCAGAGGTGCCAACGTCGACAGTGGGTCAGCCAGCGATGGTCACAGGTGAACAGGCAGGAACCGACGTCGGTTACCTGTGTGTCCAAAAAGCGATTTCCGAGGACAGAAGCGAGTGTTTGCATGATGAGTTTGAGTTGTAGTCTCAAGCTCGCGTCTTTATTATTAGCAATATTATTTTTAGAGCCCTTGTTCAAGAGGCTTAACTGTTTGTTGTAAGTACACGCTCAAGTTTCCTAATTCTATATGTAGGAAAGATCTTCTTAGCTTAGTATGTTGAATGTGTGAGTATGAGTAGAACATTGTAAATGTTTAAAGGACAGTACTGAGTTGCATCAATCCAGGTTGTTGGATTTGAGTGTACTTGAGAGAGAGAGCTCTTGAGGAATAGAGATTTAGTGAGAGATCTTGTGTGCATCTGAGAGAGGTGTGGAAGAAAGAAGTTTCTTCATTGTATTCCTTTTGTAAAGAGTTTTAATACAAGTTTTCAAGGTGTTTTCTTGTATCTCTTGTTCTGTGCTATTTATCATTCTAGTTACTTATCTATCTGATTTATTTTTGTGTTTATTGCTTTCACAAGTGTAATCCATTATTGGTTGATCCCCAACAAGTGGTATCAGAGCTCAGGTTCACTAACAGGTGGTTCAAATCTGTGTAGTGTGTTTAGATTACAGGTTGCTCACAGGGGTTTCTGCAGGGATTTCTGTTTGAGTGGGAGAAGCAATGGCAGAAGAAAGTAAGTTGAGAATGGAAAAGTTTAATGGCAAGAACTATCAACATTGGAGAATACAGATAGAGGACTATCTATATCAGAAAGATCTTTACTTACCGTTAGGTGGGATAGCAAAGAAGCCCAAGGACATGGAGGATGAAGAATGGGAAGTTCTTGACAGAAAGGCTCTGGGGTCTATAAGACTGAGTCTTGCATCCACTGTGATATCTAATTTGTCATAGGCAAAAACTATGATAGAGTTAATGACTACGTTAGCAAATTTGTATGAAAAACCCTTTGCTTCTAATAAGGTATATCTTATGAAGCAGTTATTTAATTTGCATATGCAAGAAGGTGGATCTGTATCTAATCACTTGAATGATTTCCATGGTATTGTTAACCAATTAAGTTCAGTCAATATTGTATTTGAAGATGAAATAAAAGCTCTTTTAATATTATGTTCTTTGCCTGAAAGCTGGCATGGCTTGGTAATGGAAGTTTCTAATACTGCATCTGCTTCGAATATTTTGAAAGTAGAGGTTGTTGTTAGTGTTATCTTGAATGAGGAAATTCACAGGAAAAGCACAGAAGAGACATCTGGGAATGCTTTAAATCTCGAGAGCAGGGGAAGGCAAAAAGAAAGGAGCAAGAGGAGATCAAGATCTAAGTCTAAGGGAAGAGGCAGATCCAAATCCAGGAATGGCAGAAGGCCACAATGCTGGAACTATGGAAAGTTGGGGCACATAAGCAGAGATTGCTGGTCAAAGCCTAAGGAGGAGAATCAACACGAAGGAAAGGAAAAGGCAAAGGTTGCAGGTATTGCACATGATGCTCTTATGTTCTCTTTGCATAATAATATAGAATCTTGGGTATTAGATTCTGGTGCATCTTTCCATGCTACCCCTAACAGAGAATATTTTAGTGACTTTATCCATGGAGATTTTGGAATAGTGTACTTAGGGGATGATGAGCCTTGTAAGATTATTGGCAAAGGTAAAGTGCAGCTGAAGATGCAGAATGGCAACACATGGGTGTTGAGAGATGTGATGCACGTTCCTAGTTTGAAGAGAAATTTGATTTCTACAGGTAAGCTAGGTGATGAGGGTTGTACAGTAACTCTCACAACAGATTCTTGGAAGGTGACCAAGGGTGCACTTGTTATGGCTAGAGGTAAGAGAGAAGGTACTCTCTATTTGTGTAATTGTGTTACTAACAAATCTCCTTCCATTTTATCTACTTCAGATGTGGATGCTAAATTGTGGCACTCAAGGCTTGGCCACATGAGTGAGAAGGGGATGTCAATTCTTAAGTCTAAAGGTATGCTTTCAAATTTGAAAAGTATGGATCTAGAATTTTGTGAGCATTGTGTATTTGGAAAATAGAAAAGGGTTAGTTTTCTCAAGACTGGGTCTACTAAGAAAAGGCAAAAATTGCAGCTTGTTCACACAGACGTGTGGGGACCGGCTCAGGTAGCCTCTATTGGAGGATCACGGTACTATGTTACGTTCATAGATGATGCTACAAGGAAGGTATGGATCTACTGTATTAAAAATAAATCTGATGTTTTTGAGACTTTTAAGATTTGGAAAGCTATGGTTGAGAATGAAACAGGTAGAAGATTAAAGTGCTTGAGATCTGATAATGGCGGTGAGTTCTGCAGTCTTAAGTTTAACTGGTATTGTTACACTCACGGAATCCATAGACAAAGGACGGTTCCAAGGACACCTCAGCAGAATGGTATTACTGAAAGGATGAACAGAACAATTATGGAGCATGCAAGATGTATGAGATTGCATGCTGGGTTGCCCTTAGAGTTTTGGGTAGAAGCAGTTGACACCGTAGTGTACCTGATTAACAGAGGACCCTCTATAGCTCTGGATGGTGGAATTCTAGAAGAGGCATGGACAGGTAAAAAGGTAGATCTCTCATATCTCAAAGTTTTTGGTTGTGAAGCCTTTGTGCACATAGATAAGGAAAATAGAAAGAAGTTTCTTCATTGTATTCCTTTTGTAAAGAGTTTTAATACAAGTTTTTAGGGTGTTTTCTTGTATCTCTTGTTCTGTGCTATTTATCATTCTAGTTACTTATCTATCTAATTTATTTCCGTGTTTATTGCTTTCACAAGTGTAATCCATTGTTGGTTGATCCCCAACAAGTGGTATCAGAGCTAAGTCTATGAGGTGCACGTTTATTGGCTATGGCTCAGATGATTTTGGTTTCATATTTTGGAATCTAGGAACTAACAAGGTAATTAGGAGCCGTGATGCTATTTTCAATGAAAGAGTGATGTACAGTGATCAGATAAGGAAGCTGGATCAATCTGGGCAGAGCAATGGTGAATTGGACGAAGTTATGGTCCAAAATGAGCTCGCGGGAAAAAGAAATAATCACTTACAGGAAAACACAAAGACCGACATTGGCAGGTTAGGAACCGGCGTCGGTAGTACAGAAACTGATGTCGGTCATACAGAGACCGACGTCGGCAAACCAGGCACCGACGTCAACCAAGAAGAACCGGCGTCGGCCAGTAACAGGTCTACAGGTGGCTGAGGTCGGTCACTGTCAGAAAATTTGGGTGGACAGCATGTTGAGAACGAGTCCAAGACACCCATCAGGAGGTCTGAAAGGGTAAGTAAGCCTCCAATTAGATATTCTCCTTCCTTATATTATTTATTGCTAACTGATGGTGGAGAACCAGAGAGTTTTGAAGAAGCATTACAGGTGGAGTCCAGGAGTAAGTGGGAGCGTGGCATGGTTGAGGAGATGGAGTCCTTAAGAGAGAACCAAACATGGGATTTGGTTGAGTTGCCAGCTGGTAAGAGAACACTGAAGAACAGATGGACCTACAGGTTGAAGGAAGGTGAGGATGGACAGATGAGATATAAGGCCAGATTGGTAGTGAAAGGATTTGCATAAAAGCCAGGTATTGATTTTGGTGAGATTTTTTCTCCTGTTGTTAAGATGACTTCTATAAGGGTTGTATTGTCTTTGGTTGCTTTTGAGGATTTGCATCTTGAGCAGCTAGATGTTAAGACAACATTTATTCATGGAGATTGGGATGAGAAAATATACATGGAACAGCCAGAAGGATTTGAGGTTAAGGGTAAGGAGAAGTTAGTGTGCAGGTTGAAGAAAAGCTTGTATGGCCTCAAGCAAGCTCCTAGGCAATGGTATTTGAAATTTGACAGGTTTATGACTGACCATGGCTACAGTAGGTGTCAATCTGACCATTGTGTATATTTTAAGAGATTTGATAATGGTAGATATATTATTCTATTGTTATATGTAGATGATATGCTGGTTGCAAGATCTCACATGCAGGATATCTCTGAGCTTAAGGTGAAATTAGCTCAAACGTTTGCTATGAAGGATTTGGGAGCAGCAAATAAAATCCTTGGCATGAGCATTAAGAGAGATAGGAAAAATCACAGGTTGATATTGTCTCAAGAGGATTATGTGGACAAGGTGTTGAAATGGTTCAATATGCAAGATGCTAAACCGGTAAGCACACCTTTGGCTGGACATTTTAAGTTGAGTAAAGAACAATGTCCTAATTCACATGATGAGGTAGAGTACATGAGTAAGGTTCCATATTCTTCTGTGGTAGGGAGTTTGATGTATGCAATGGTGTGTACTAGACCGGATATTGCCCAAGCAGTGGGAGTAGTAAGTAAGTATATGGCCAATCCAGGAAAGGAACATTGGAAAGCAGTTCAATGGATCCTTAGATATCTGAGAGGAACCAGCAGTAGACACTTGTGCTATGGAGGTTCAGATACTTCTCTACATGGCTATGTAGATTCAGATATGGTAGGTGATTTGGATGGCAGAAGGAGCACCACAGGTTATGTTTTTACTGTAGGTGGAACGGCGGTTAGCTGGATATCTAAGTTGCAGAAGGTTGTTGCCTTGTCAACTACAGAAGCAGAGTATATTGCAGCCACAGAAGCTAGCAAGGAGATGATATGGATGACACGGTTCATGGAAGAGCTTGGAAGGGAGCATGGGAGTTGCAAATTATATAGTGATAGTCAGAGTGCAATCCATTTGGCTAAGAACTCAGCTTTTCACTCAAGAACCAAGCACATACAGCTAAGGTACCACTTCATACGGTAGGTATTGGAAGATGGTGAGTTGAAGCTGGAGAAAATCCATACAGATAGGAATCCTGCTGATATGCTAACAAAGCTGGTTACGAAGGAGAAGTTGAATCTTCATTCAACTTCTATTGGTCTTCATGATTGAGTTGAAGATGGAGGAGCTAGAAGATGTTGCTGTACAGGTACTGGTGCAGCTATTTATCTCCAAGTGGGAGATTGTTAGGGTGTGTCAAGCTAAAAGCTTCACCAAGGAGCAGACTTTAAGTAGTTTCGGGTCTACACAGACACCAGCATCGGTCAGGAGCGACTGACGTCGGTCATGTGCAGTTGCAGAGGCACCGACGTCGGTAGTGGGTCGGTCGATGATGGTCACATGCGAACAGGCAGGAACTGACGTCGGTTACCTGTGTGTCCAAAAAGCGATTTCCGAGGATAGAAGCGAGTGTTTGCATGATGAGTTTGAGTTGTAGTCTCAAGCTCGTGTCTCTATTATTAGCAATATTATTTTTAGAGCCCTTGTTCAAGAGGCTTAACTGTTTGTTGTAAGTACACGCTCAAGTTTCCTAATTCTATATGTAGGAAAGATCTTCTTAGCTTAGTATGTTGAATGTGTGAGTATGAGTAGAACATTGTAAATGTTTGAAGGACAGTACTGAGTTGCATCAATCCAGGTTGTTGGATTTGAGTGTACTTAAGAGAGAGAGCTCTTGAGGAATAGAGATCTAGTGAGAGATCTTGTGTGCATCTGAGAGAGGTGTGGAAGAAAGAAGTTTCTTCATTGTATTCCTTTTGTAAAGAGTTTTAATACAAGTTTTCAGGGTGTTTTCTTGTATCTCTTGTTCTATGCTATTTATCATTCTAGTTACTTATCTATCTAATTTATTTCCACGTTTATTGCTTTCACAAGTGTAATCCATTGTTGGTTGATCCCCAACATAGATGACCTAGACCAAGACCTAATTTAATTTTATCAATAACAATACAAATTTGATTGGGTAGACCCTATCTGCTAAAATTTTGAAAAGGTTTAGGGTTATATTTAGTTATATATACACATTCATTTTGACATTTCTTATAGAGATAACAAGAGTTAGTTATTCATTTTCACTTCTTTATAATCTTGTATTCTACCATTCTACTTGGATAAGGATATTGTCTTGTGGAAAAGTCTTGGATTCTTTGGCTTTTTTTAGTGATCCTTACAAACCAAAACAACCTCTTGCAAAGATATTTTGTCCAAGGGAGACATTGAGTCATGATGGGTTTATCTTCAAGGTAAGTATATCTAATTTTACTCCTTTATTTTAGTAGATATAAGTAGCATAAGTAATGGGTTTTGAATACATTTCTCTCTCCATGTATTAGGGTCTTACCTATACATAGCTTAATTAAGATTCTCTTATTCATGTTTGATTTTATATTTACTAACCCCCATTTTATGCCATAATCTTTGGTGAGCACTAGATTATACTTTATTTTCCTTTGCATTTACTTTATTGATATGAAAACATAGGACCTAGCTAGGGTTATTCCATAGTTTTTCTTGACTAGAGGCTTTGGAACCCTCCCTAGTGATTTTATTGTGATAATAGATCCCTTGGGTAGGTCTAGTAGATCCATTTTGGTCATGACCTTGAATATATAATGTATCAACAATCAATAGTATAAGTAGGATTTATCTTATTTGAGCTAGGATTGATTTATAGATCAGTTGCATTTCCCTTTGTATACATAATTCACTTATTATTCCACTTAGAAATTTTAATATAGAGGTATATTTACACTATTGCACACTGATTAAAAGTTTAATATTATTTCCAATTCTAATTTTAATAATTTGAAATATTCATAAGAAAAATTGCAAGCCTATTTTTTCATCCCTAAGTAAAGAACAATAAATAAATCAAGTTGATTATAGATGAATTTATAGATTCAAAGGATAAAAATTACAAAAAACACTCTAGGTGGGAAAACTAAGTGGAAATTATTTACATCTTTGGAATGTTGGATATGTAGGAAATATTTAGTTTTGGTGGGGGTGATTAGGGTCAGTTCAGCCTAAATATACTCCACCTTTTTTTATACAATCAAAGTCCAGGTTCTTAGTGAATGACACCAAACTATGTAGCCCATTAGGGATCCACACACATACACACACAACAAAAACAAAAATCAAAATATTTTCTTATTCACATTAACTTAACATCTTAGATTACAAATTATTTGAGTCGAGTGGGATGATATAGAAGCTTATTCCTATCATGTGGTTCACCAGCATTTATTAATTCTCTAGCTTACTTTTTTCATGTGTTACCACTCAAATTTGAGTTTCCCACCTTGATGTTGACCTTTTTGGTAGATATATCATACCTTTAGGATGATGTGACATTCAAATCAAATATGTTGAATTATAATAGCTTCCAATCTCATCAACACTATGCCAACCTTATCTATTAGTTATTTTGATTTAATGTGTTTAATTCCATGCATGCCACTTGATGTCCATAATAGTTCCTTAATTATGTGTTTTCCCCATATTTTATGACCATATTTTATGCCTTAACCATCATGCTCTAATGCACCCCTCCTCTATAAATTAGGCTCATTTATTCTAATGCCTTCAAGTAAGTCATCGATTCCTTTATGTGTGATGACATAAGTATCTTCTTTAGTGCCTTTCTTTTGAGTGTGTTTTTCCCTTGTACACTTTATACCATAGCCAACATGTTAACCCATTTAATATACATTCTTTGGAAGAGGAATTCTTCCTTATTAATTCTTCTTACCTATATGTCTCTTCAAGATTCCTCTTATTGGCTTAATTCTACATGTTATATAAGTGCATCTTCTAACCCATTATATTGAATGATATTCTATGAGTCTATATTATGCACTTCATCAGTAAGCCTTCCATGGCATTCTTCATTGACCTAGTTCTTCTCCATCTATGTATTATAAAATGGTTGTGTAAGATTTTAGGTTTGTTTAGGATGCTCCTACATTATTTTTATATTTGTATCACTTTAAAACATTGTGATCCATATTAGGGTTTCAACCTTTTAAAAAATATTTATAGGTATTTGACACACCTCCAAAGGTCAAATCAATGCATAATAACCTAAATCCGCATGTGTCAAGTGAATTTACCCTAATTTATAGTTTTATAGAAATATAAAATCACCTAATAGGGATAGTAGTGGGAGGAGATCTTGTTTTTATCTATTATTCTTATCCTTGCATAGTCTCAAATCCAACTTCCAAGAAATTTCAAAAGATAGTCTCTAATTTCTTGTTTTAGTCAACTGACACTTAAACACAGTCAACAATCGTGCATAAATAACTAATTTTGTCATTCATTTACATAGTGATATTTATTTCAATAATATTTAACTTATCAAATTTAATAATTTACCTTCATTATGCTTTTTATAATGTTATTTATAACATTCTAATTCATTATATTCTATTTATCTTAGTTAGGTTTAATTCACCTATTAATACAAATTTTTTTTAAACATATTGGTTAACTCATTTATTGATTGAACATTGAAAATGTTATTTTTTCCTCAGGGTTATTACTTTCTAGGGTTTCAAATTTTTTCTTATGGTTTGGATAAATTACTAAATATTTCACACTAAAAGACTTTCCTTTCAACCTTGGATATAAATTTGATAATAAAATAACTTTCTTTCAACTTTAGGTATAATGAATGACACTAAAATTATTCTATTTTAACTTTGTATCTAATTTCTTATGCTAAAATTGTTTTATTTTGAATTTGTATTTCATAATAATCTGCTAATCTCCATACACAAAAAAAAAATCATTCCTTTCTAGTAACTTGCAATTTAGTTTTTTATTCCCTTATTTTTCTAAAAATGTATGGCTATGTTAGATGAACTATCACTACTTCAAGTGTCTCAAAAAATAACTAAATCACATGCTAAGATGCAAGTACCATTAGTTCAAAAAAAATCAAGTATGACATATGAACGATAGTAGTTTTACCTTTAGAATGTTATATACCTTGCTTAGAACAAGTTTTAAGTTCTAATTAGTTATCCTTGCTTCAATATTCAATCATATGTATTACTAATTATAACTAGATGATAAAGGGCATGTATGACTCATTTTATTTCTCCTACTCTTAGACCATAAGGTTCTAATAGTTACAATCTTACTCCCATTATTTTTCCATGGATTATATTGGATTCATTTTTTATTGAAAATCACACTTTCATCAATATAATAAGATATAATATATTTCTAATCATACAAAAAAATATGGGTGGAAAAGACACACTAAAAAAAAATCAAACCAAGTTAAAACAAGCCTTAAGAAGAGTAAAGTCTAGAAAATCCCACCACACAAGCAAATAAACCAAAGTTAAACTAACTTAAGTTCACATCAATTAAAAAAAGTTAAAAGGTGTTAAAAAAGGATTACATTAAGAAATATTAGCGAACATGGTAGTAGGTAGAGGCAGAGGAGGTAGAGGATACTGAGGATTCCCTCCTATGAACAAGGAATATGTAGAGGGGAGGTTAGTCTTGTGTTAGTCCAAGAAATATATATCAAATAAACACACTAAAATCCTAATACCTTTAGAAAAAACACTAGGGAGAGCTTAGGTAACAAAACTAAATGAAATCACAATGAAAAAACATAAAATAAACAACTCTTTTATCTTCTTTAGAGCTCAAAATGGCTTGTTTGACTTGTGTATCAAGAAGTCTTTGACAATGAAAATTACTTGGATTCACTTTTCCTTGGCACCTTGGATATTGTTGCTCGGGTTAATATTTGGGCATGGTAATATTACTTTCATGAGGATTATGGAGTAAATATTTCATAATAACTCTACAATATTAAATCTTAGAAATGAAAGGGTATGTCCTTGTATTTATGCCTCAAGAATTAAATCTCACCTAAAGTGAGTTAAGGTTGAGTTTAAACTTGGAATGGGTTCAAACTAACTCTAGGTGAGTTGAGACTAACTCTAGTTGAGTTAATAGTTTTCATGTAATTATGATTTTCAATTACTATGAATGGCTCTCAAATTAGATATTTTGAGATATTTTTAAAGAGATTGACAACTCATAAAGACAAGTATGAAAGGATTGATATTTTGAATTTTAGAATTTCCATTTTTAGATATTCATTAATTTCAGATGGATAATTCAAATAATCATTTAATCATCTTTAATTAGATGATTGATTTTGATTAACATTTATACTCTTTTAATATTTGATCATGTGCCCTACTTAATGGGTACATAGGCTAAATTGCTAGTTGTTATGCCACAAGGTGATCGGGTATGAATCCATGAGAGGTTATTATTTTATATGAGAAAGTATCCCAAATAGGGATTCCTCAAAATGATTTTGAGATTTGATTAATGATGCACAAATAAATTTGGGACTCTTAGTGATTCATATGCTTAATTTGTAGTGGTTGGTAGGAATTAATTTGATCTTCAATTGGAAACTAATTATGGCCAGAATTGGATGTCTATAGTTTACCTCTATTTGGGAAGGCATTGAAAGCTATAATCATAGTAACATCTTGTTAAATAATAAAAATTCCATTAAAAAGGAAAGAGTATAATGATTGAAGAAGAAGTTCCAAACAATGTTTGGGATGTGTATAATGATGGCCCCTTGAAGTAGTGGCTAACACATATGATTGATAGATGGTCCCTAAAAAGAAGCAATAATAAGAATGAAATTAACCCATGGGTAAGACTAATCTAATTGAGATAATCCTTGCATGGACTAATTTAAAAATTACTAATTTACCCAAAGTCACTTATAATCAGTAACAAAGGTTGAGACACTAATTTTACCAAAGGTAGTTATAATTAGTGGAATAAGCATATGTCCTAGTTGGGTTGATGAGTCAAAATAATGATTTTTCCATAGGTGGTTAGAATCATTAAGATGACTAGGTTTGAATAATGATTTTTGGTTGTACCCAAATCCGGTAAATTGGCAAGCATACCTCAAAGATAATATGTTACATAGATTAAAGATGAGTGGTCTCAAACATAGGTATGATAGTTTAATGATTGAAAAATCCACAAACAACTAGGCACATGAGGATGCATAAAGTGATGAAAGAGATGATTAGAAGAATAAAGGTGGTTGAGCTAACCCAATATACATCATGTATCCAAATGCTACCTACATATTCTAAATATAACTAAGGCCAATGTAGTTCACCTAAACTCAAGAGAAAATGGAATGAGGAACATAGTAAAATAATAATAATTGATCAATTGGAATGATTTAGTCATACCTACCAATGTGGAGATGCTCATCCTGATTAGCAACGATACAACCATAATGGTTAATTGGTTAATTTTATCAAGGTCGGTGGGAGGATTTTTCAAGGTGAACCAGGAGGATTTTATACAACACCATTGATTGTAATATTTCTTGAGCTTATTTTTGTTGTAGCATGTGATGGTATGCATAATTATATAAAACACCATGATAAATTAATAGAAATATGCAAAAGGAATGATTCCCAATCCAATAAATAATTAAAAATAATGCACCAATAACAAAAACCATGATGATAATGTTGATGTATGAATATGGATGGACTTAAGAATAATGCACAAGAAATCACCCAATGAACACATATATACTAAGTCGAAGCACAATAATGAAAGCAAATAAATAGGCAAACAAAAAACAAACAAACAACTAAGTAAATAGATACACAAAAAGCTTGAAAGTAAAATCAATAGAAAGCATCATGTCATTAACCAAGTCAACATCAATGCATGAAGCCTCAATATAATGATAAACAAGTGGTGCCCCTAAGTAGGGATAAATTTAAAGGGAAGGTCATACCCCCAATGGTAGTGGAATGGATTAGAACCAATAATGGATTTTCCCTAGTAAGGTGGACTGAGGATGACTGATTAGGTTTAAATATGACAAATATTTTTGTATTTAGAGGCATTATATCTCTAGGAGATGGTAATCCAATTTTCTAATTGTTAGGATTATGAAATGTTTCCAAATGTTTTTGGAATTTTTAATTATTTCAACTTGATTACAAATTTTGAGACACATAATGGTCTAACGTATAAAATGGTGAGAGTAGGGCTTAGGTTGTTCACAAAATGGTGAGAGAACTAGAAAAATATGTGGAAAATATTGACTCAATAGGAATTGAATGCTGCCTACATAGTCCCACTAGGGCCTCAAATCACTCTAGATCCACCTACATAAAAGGTAGTGAGATCCGACCAAGTAACAAAAAATTATCAAATTAGTAAAATATCAAGGCAAATGATAGTAGTAGGGGTGAGGTGATGCGAAAATTCATGGTAAAGGTGTTGTTCCTAATTTTCCCATAGGTGGTTATAATTATGAAACAACAACATAGGGTAATGATATTGATTTGCCCATAGGTAGTTATAATTAGTAACATAAGGTGGAACACTGATTTGCCCAAAGGTAGTTATAATTAGGGGTACCAGTTAAGCATAAATGAAATATATAATTTTTAGATCCACTATAATATTACTTTCATATACTACCATTTGAACATTTAAATCTAAAACTGCTAAAACTATATCATAATCCCCTTATGGAAGGTGCTAGAAGAACCAATAAAACCAAGGAATAAAGGGTTAAGTAGGGAATTTAAAAACAAATTTGGTCAATAGTGAATGTATGATATGATGGCATATGATACGAAATTATTTAAGGATGGTGATGTTATGATAATTAGATATAATGGTAATAGGGTTTCCCCCAAGTGATAAGGTAAGGTAAATGGTAGGGTATGAAATAATGACAAGGAGAATGGTAAATGAAAAAGGAATGGTAAATATTTATAGCAAGGTAAATGTTTTTGTTGTTCCTATTAATGTGGAGATGCATGTCTTGATCAACATATGATACAACAAAAATAGTCAAATGTCTAAATTATTAGCCTACACCCCTTTTGAATGATTACTCTATCAAAAACTTATTGTAGATTTGGACTCTAATAATCTTATTTTTATCTTCATTGGTAGTTGATTCAGTTTCCTTCAAACTTCAATAAAATATGACTTTGTAACCTCTACAAAGGAAAGTGTGGCTCAGGATGGTAAATATGGATAAATGTTGGATGATACGTCTGATTTGGAAATGTAAAGGTGGATGATAATGGAATGTATAATATTTAGGAAAAAAATTAATATTGGGATTTTCAAGCACACACAATGTTGCTAATTCTAGATTTGACAAAATTTTAGTTATGGTGGGGCAAAATAATTTTGAATATGCTATCGATATGACCACTATATTTTTATATTATTTTGGCCTGAGAGTAGATACCATATGATTATATTGTATATTGGAAGTTGTATTGATGTTATCTTTAATAATTTCTTCATCAAGTAGTGAATAACTATTGTGCACATATATTATCACCTTGATGAATTTTTCATCAAAAAAGTTATCTTGATTATCCCATAATGCCTTCAAGAAAGTTTCATTCAAGAATACTAACTTTTGACTTTGATTGTCTTCTAGTGTCTCTGAAAAGGTTTCACTAGAAGATGTTAAGTTTGGAATTTGATTATCCCCTATCACCTCCAAAAAGGTTTCACTAGGAGATCATTCTTATTCTACATAATTTGTTATTGGTCCCCTTGATATTATTCAACTAATATGTCACCATGAATTCAATTCAATAAGGTATGATTCTATCGATCCCAATTGATACTTGTAGGAGATGGAATGTCAACACAATGGCTAGGTTGGGTGGTGATAATGGCATGTAGAATGGTAATGGAATGGAAAGAGGTAGCACAATCATCATAGAATATACTAGGAGAAATTATATCAATGCTGAAGTAATCATCCTCAAAAACTATGTAAGGATCACAAATGTATTTAAATTGTTCTGAAAGGTATGCGTAACCAATATTATAACAATCATGAATGTGTTTTGATTCTAAAATTGATTTTGACTCAAGGGACTCTAAATCTAATGTCGATTCTACTTCTAATGCTAAATTTGATGTTGGTTCAAGAATATGACCTAGCTTAAATATTGATTATTCATCTAATGTGGATGTTTCCATAATGATTTCTTGTTGAATGTTTGGTATTGGATAAGTAATGTCATATGATGGTATAATAAGCTCCACAGAGATTGGTTTGTCAAAGCAAGATTCCTCAACAAGGGAAAAAAGGTCGAGATAAATCCACTAAGATTAGATTATCAAAGGGAGGATATTTAAAAAATAAGACAATAGTTAAGATAATGATTTTCCCAAAGGTGGTTATAATCATTAAGAAATGACTCAACAACAACTAGCTTATTAGAGTGAGACTCCTCAACAACGGGGATAGTATCAAAAGGTGATTCATCATAGGTTGACTTGTCTAAAATAGTTTTTTTAATAAAAACATCATTGATTAGTTGGTTCTCGTGGCCTTGGTTTACAATTAGTTATAAAATATTGATTTTGAACACATCTTGGTCTTTAAAACATTGGCTTTATTGGAGAGGTACTGATTGGCTCTGTTGTGGCTTGAAGACTGACATCAATTTTATAAAGTAGGGGAAGGTAGGTAATGGAGGAAGAGTGTCTTGAATTTGGATAATGATATATTTGTGAATAATAACATCTAATATGGGCTTAACAAAGACCGGTTATCAATCTAAGATGTTAATTGTGACCTATCTAGTCGTAATTGCATAACTTTATTGGGATAATGAGCTACCATACTTGGAAGGGCCTAGAATGGTAATAGTAGGGCATTTAAAATATTGGTTACTATTATGAGCCAAAAAATGAGGGCCTATAATGGTAATGGTAGGGTGTTATGAAGTTTGGTTACTATCATGAGCCAAAAGATGAGGGCCTAGAATGGTAATGGTAGGTCATTGTGAAGCTCGGTTACTATCACAAACCAAAGGACAAGGTCTTGAAATGGTAATGGTAAGTCATTTCAAATCTAGGTTGTTATTGTGAGATAAAATATGGTTTAGAATTGTAGTCCTTAGATGTTGTGAAGCTTGGTGGCTCATGTAGATCAAAGGAGGGTTAATAGTATAGGTAGGGGATCAAGTAATTTTAGCATTAAAAGGGTAAAATTGGTATGTTAATCATCCTAAATAAGGTGTCACCAAATATTATGCTTGAGGATCCATCTCACAAACTCCATCATCACCATAGGGGTTTTGAACAAATTCATCTTACACAACCACATTATCATAACTTGGATTGTATATGGATCCCCTATAAGTGTGACAAGACATATCTATCAATGATGAATGTTTTTCAAAAAGGCTAGAGTTATACAAAATTTTAAAAACAAGGTCCAAAGGACAAATGGTCCAAACATATCCAACTTGGCCTAAGGAATGGAGTTGTATCTCCAAAAAGGTTAGTGATAAAACTCGGTAAAAAGAGTCTAATGTCAAATGACTTAAACAAAGTTTAAGTGGATTAACAAAAAATAAAATTCCAAACTTAGTTATAAAGTGCTTCAAACAAGTCTAAAAAGGTACAAATAAACAAAGGTTTCTAGGTCTTTTGGAAAACAAGGCACAAAAGCTATGCTCAAAATAGACATTTCTAGGTCTTTTAGAAAACAAGGCATAAAAACTAGGCTAAAAACAAACATTGATAGGCCTTTTGGAAAAGGGACAAAATCTAGAATTTAAACAAAGTGAGGTCTAAAAATAAAGAGATTTAATCTAACAAATCTAAAACACTTCATCATAAACTAGGCATTCAGAATTTAAACAACACTTGATCATTTGGAAAAAAGACATAGAACACTAGGCATATTGAAGATATACCACTTCCCCAAATCTAAGCACAAAAAGAGTTTTCAAATTGAATAAAGAATTAACCCAAGTTATACAACCCAAAACTGAAATATCAATATCTAGGCCAATATTATGAAAGGCATATGCATCAATAAATTAATGTTTGGATTTGAACTTGTCAAGGAAAATTTCAAACTCAACTTAGAATAATAGTCTTCCTAAAATAAACAACAAGATAGACAATAATGAATGACATGATGGTACTCTGTAAAGATCAAAAGGCACACATGGTTTTAGTTTTGAAATTGTAATTTGAGACCCAAGGTAATAAGTCTTTGAAATGATTCAAGCAGTGTAACGAGGTTATCATGCTCTAAAAGTATGACAAAAGGTTTATTTCAATACTCAAAGGCGTAAATATTTTTATATGAATTTGGAAGTGTAATGACACCCTTTTCAATAAAGTGACACACATAAAGGTTTTGACAAAATATTAAGGCATATGTGCAATATAAAATAGGTGGCATAATACCTCCTTAAATAAAAAAAGTGATGTATAAATAAGACTCATTTTTTATGTGGTATGAAAAATAAATATATAGTTTAACTCAAGACCATGCATGAAAAGGATAAAATGACACAAAAACCTAAGTGTAATGTCATAAATCCTAAAATTGATAGGGTTTTATAATACTATCAAATTATATCAATATACTTGCTATTGAGAGTATTTTAAATTGTTAATCTAGAAATTAAAAGTGCTTGGAAATTAGGGTTTTTAGGCTCCCTCTTCTCTTAAGAGTTTTCACTTCAACATAGAAATTTGGGCTACCTTCCCTACATCAATAGTATGTATGTGGTAAGTGGGGTTGTCTAAAATATTAATTTTTACTCATTTCTAGATGGTCCCAAGTGTGGTCAACACTAGAGATGCAATCATGTCATTTGGATCTGTATCAACTAGCTTGTTGTGAAAAGGTCTGGTACTTTTCACAACCACTACATCTATCACTTACTCAATGTAGTGTACTGTCTGAGTTATCCCTATAGTCTGAGGTCAAGTACCACTAATGAAGATTGTTTTAACTACTCAAAATAAGCATCCTAATGGATCACCCTCAATTTATATACCCCACCATGGAGTGGGGTTGAAACAATGTTAGGAGATGAATTCTTGGGTCAATGCTTCCCTAAAGAACTCATGAGGAGGCGATAAACTCCTGTTCACAAGACAGAATGCATGCAAAATAAAGACAAGAGAAAAGACTTTATGGTTATTTTTGGGTCACCCAAATCATAAAGATTTGGGTAAGGCCTTAGAGAATTTATTTTAATATTTTTGGACCAAAGTGACAAAGGAAAAGAGTGAGCATTTTTGATCATCTGAGTTTCCTAAAGGGGATGGGGGGAGATCATACATGCATCACTCGACTTGATTAAATAAACACTTTCAACAAACAAGCATAAAATGAATAACTCTTGTGAGTGTGTAACTAAATGTGAAATTTCATTTTATGGCACCAAAATGAAGTTTGTTATGAAATTTCATCCCCTTGGCATTTGTTGTTGAAAGCTTTGAAAAGCAAAAAATGACTTAAACAAAAAGAGTATTAAAACACCAATATGAAATATGAAATTTGTAACTGTAAAGTGTTTTAAATGTCTCATTTTGGCCTTTTGGGTCATGAAAAACATGTTAGGGGGTAATTTTGCTTAGAATAAAATCATGAGTGAACAACTAACTTGTCAAATCTTTATCTCATGTTCTTAGTTTTTTACATAGAGTGTAAAATTATAAAAAAATAGAGTAATATTGTGTCTCTCTCTACAAAACTATGACTGCTAGCACAATACCACAACTTACATGAAAATAGAGTATTTAATGCAATAAATAAAATCAATATTTATACTCTCAAAGTCATGATATTGTAGCTTAACCCTGTTAACATGAAACTATTATCCTAACCATGGTAGTTAAAGGTAAAATCGTAAAACAACTTGCAATATTATGACTTGTAAAGTAGTGATATTATAATATATCTACTTTTTGGGAAATAATATGACTGCCAGAGTCATGGTATTGTAATACCCTATATCTCCTTAAAAACACAAATAGTTAACCCAAAAACATAGCAGACAACACAATACCATGATAATTATGACAATATCATAACTCTAGAGAGTGAAATCGTAACTACATAGAGAAATTTTGTGATTTCAATAAAAATGTTGAGTAGCCTTCAATTTTCACCTATTTTGATAAATAAGATTGATTTTTTACATGAAAATTATTAGAATAATTCTCTAAAATGCGTTGGGATTAACTTAATGGGTTACGGGTTCCATCAAGCATGCCAACATATGAATAAGGAATACATAGATGGGAGGTTAGTCTTGTGTTAGTCTAAGAAATAAAACTCAAATAAACACACTAAAATCCTAACACCTCTAGCCTAGACACTAGGGAAAGCTTAGGTAATAAAACTAAATTAAAATACAACAAAAATGTAAAAGAAATAACTCTTTTACCTTCATTGAAGCTCCAAATGGCTTATTGAATGGTTTTTTTGTCTTGTGCATCAAGAAGTATTTGATAATGGAACTTGATTGTCTTCACCTTTCCTTGGCACCTTGGATTTCATTGTTTGGCTTAAGATTTTGTCATGGTAACATTAATTTCATGAGGCTTATGGAGTAAATCCTGCATAATAACTCTATAATATCCAAGATTAGAAATGAAGGGGTACGGCCTTGTGTTTATAGCCTCAAGGTGAGTTAAGGTTGAGTTTCAACTTGGAATGGGTTTAAAATAACCCTAGGTGAGTTGAGACTAACTCTAGTAGAGTTAATAGTTGTCATTAATTATGATTTTAAATTACTATGCATGGATCTCAAATTAGATATTTTGAGATATTTTCAAAGAGATTGATAATTTATAAAGGTAATGATGAAAGGCTTGATATTTTGAATTTTATAATCTCCATTTTTATATATTAATTAATTTCAAATAGATAATTCAACTAAGTATTTAATATTTTTTAATTAGATGATTAATTTTGATTAACATTTTTACTCTTTCAAGATTTGATCAAGTGCCCTGCTTAATGGATCCATAGGCCAAATTACTAGTGATTATGATGCAAGTTGATTAGGGATGAATTCATGAGAGGTTATTATTGCATACAAGATATTATCCAAAATATGGATTCCTCAACATGATTATGAGATTTGATGAATGATACAAAAACAAATTTAGAGCATTTAGTGATTCCTAAGCTTAATTCATAATGGTTAGTATGAATCAATCTAAGGTTTGGTTGGAAGCCAATTATGGCAAGAATTGGATGTCTACACCTCCTACCCCTTGATCCAAGAGGTCTTCGTCAATTGAGATAGGGTCCAACTAGTAGTATACTAGTTATTTTAAGTGTCATACTATTAATTAGATTCCTATTTGGAAAGACAAATGGACAAATCCATCAATAAGATCTTATCCTATAGAGGGGGTCTCCAATCTCCCCTACCGCCACTATGTTTGTTTCCACTATCATATCCTCGAGGAGGATATTTCTAATGAGATCAAGGATAAACACTCCTCTAGCTTTGATATCATTGGTTGTGAGATCAAAAATACCTTCCCACACACCCATATCCTAAGGGGAATGGTGGTGAGGGGGATGAGGAGTATGTTGACTAACCACATAAGGATCATTCATCCAATGGTCTAGGATGATATGTAGATGGTGTAACTCAATCCTGACATTATCTATTTGACTATGAATCTAAAGAGTGACATTAGTAATCACAACAAATTTATTAGTTATAGAAAAGGTTTTTTCCATATCTTCGTTATTAAAACATACTATTTATATTTTTCCAAATCTAAAAAAGAATATCAATATGGAAAATCTATCAGAATATGTTATATCTTGTAGGAATTAGGGTGGATTCCCCTAAGAGAATCATTTTCCAATTAAAAATTTTAGTCCTAAATGGTTTTAAGAGGGTATGAATCCATCTCTAGGCATACTAGGAATGAGTAAAAAACCAAAAGAGGTGCTTAATGGATTCTAGGTGGTGATAGGTTGGACAAGTGGGATTCAAGAACCCTATGTGTTTTAGTTGGTCATCCATAGGTATACCTTGGTAAATAATACACCAAATGAAATGGGATTTTTTAGGCTTAATACAAGCCACCCAAACATTATCAAACCTTGGATCCTAAACATGGTGGATATATTTAAGAGATCATTGATGATTGAGGATTTTAGTATTAACGTGTTGAGGGGAAAAAATATTGTACCTAGCCTATGGGAATAGCAATAAAATGGTGTAGCTATAGGTCAAGACCAATCCTTCCACCATGGCAAAAGAGACGATACTCTAATTTTGTGAAATTACTCTTCAAGTATGGAACCCTTCAATTTAGAAATAGATTCTTCATCTTCCTTATTTAGATTGAACTTAGCCTTTACCATATTACAAAGAAGCTAGTTATGAGTGGCCTTATAGAAGAGGTATCTAATCATGTGAATACCTTTTTAAAATAATCTTAATATTTTGACCAAAGGGACCATTTTAAAGGGGATATTGTGGAAATTTAACATGGGAAACAAGCACAAAGACTAAGAATTGAGAGAAAGACCATTTATAAACCCTTCCCCCATCCAAATAAAGTGAGATTTGAGATTTTATTAGGCCTTATAGATACTTTACATGACAAAATTTCCCATTATCTTAACTGACATAAGAGTGATGAGAATGTTGTGTAAACCAATCCCTTATCATACCTTTCTACCAAGTAGGACACCTTGAGAGGTGCAGTGCCTCAATAAAATTTTATAGGCCTCATCCCCTTATAATCTTATAATTATCCATTTAACATTGACAAAAATCCCTTTCAACTTAATATCAATTATCCCAAGCCCACTAGCTTCTTTAGGGTGAGAACAAATGGCCTAAGAGACTCTATGAAAACCATGGTGCCCTTTAGAATTGGCCCAAATAAAGTCTCTTAGGATATTTTCCAGATTTACATAAAAGGCATTAAAAGGAGCCCAATAAGATGAGTAGTAAACATGAGTAGTATTGAGAACCTTAGAACTAATCTAGAGCTTCCAAGCCAGAGTCAATGGTTTGGTAAACTAGAAGGAGATTTTTTTCTCAACTATTTACACAACATAAGATGATAACTCTAAAAGTAAGGTTTTAAATGAAAATGGAATGCCTAAGAATTTAAACCAAACCTTATAGAGTATAAAATTCCATTTATATCCCTCCAATCAAGGAGGTTTGGGTGAAAGGGACTGGTGATAACATTGAGCCTTTTGTCATTGAATAGAATACCCAAAGGTGAGGTGGAAAATGTCAAGGCATTCCATAGAATACCTAACAAATTCCTCGTATTCCTAAAGAGTATGGAAAGAGTCATCAAAAAATTACCCATGAAACAATTGGTGGTATAAACTAGGGAGAAAAATACCCTTCACCAAACCCATGGAGCATGGTTGGCCAGAAGATAGTTAAAACACTCAATAGCTAGAACATAAAGAGAGCATAAGGTATAAGCCCTATCTATTAGATTTTTTAATATCAAATTGTTGGTATTGAGATCCATTTATAGTAATACAAGCCCCAACATCCTAAAAAAACATATTAACAGTGTGAACAAACCTAGGACCAAACCCAAGATACTAAAGCATAGTTATAATAAAATTCCATTTAGTCCTATCATAAACTTTATAAAAATAAATATTGATGAATAAAACCTTTTGGTTGTATATCTTGTCCCATTCCATACCTTCCTATAAATAAATACCATTATCTAAATATATCTATGTTGAATAAAACCTATTTTCTCACTTCTCACAATTAAGGGGAGTATATACTTGATTCTAAGGGATAAAGATTTGGCTATGATTTTTTAAGATACATTAAGTAGGGTGATGGTTCTCTAATTGGTAATTACCTCAGGGTCACTAGCCTTTTGAATTAATTTTATGTTACCTTGATTAATTATATGGCCTCGAGAGTTGGATAAAATACCTTCAGAGTAGACTTTATAAATATCAAGTCCAACTGTATCCCATAGGGTTTAATAGCATTCGTATGGAAAGCCATCAATTCTTTGGACCTTATTAGAGGCCATTTATATGATGACTTATTTTAGGTCATTGAGGATGAGCAACCTATCAAAGATAATTATATTCATTTTAGAGAGCTTATAGGGGACAACTTCAAGGCATTGAGAGAGAGAGTATCTTTATGAGAAGGAGAGGAGGGATGCATAATAAACACTCCATGATAGTGATGTACAAAAGCTTATAAGATGTTGGTTAATTTGGTAAACATTTTTGAAGAACATCTAATGGTTTTAATTTTATCTATAGCTTATCTTGATCAAAGGAGAGATAAAACTTATTTGGTCACTTTATCTCAAAAATTCAACTAATGCATGTATGATATAATTTGTGCTCGTCTGGCTAAGCCTCAACTAAATAGAGCTTCTATATCCATATAACATCATGAGTATACAAATGAGGGCTTAAAGGTGTGTCTTATAACTTTTGTGAAACCTTAAGGTATTTATAGTTTGTATCAATATGAATATGTTTCCTAAATATAGTTGTTTATTTTGTATAAATACATAGAAATGAGGTTATGCAAGATATTGCATTAGCTCACTACTCAATCTAGGTAGTATCCCTTGTGGCTCTAGGATCTAGGTACTAAATTATAATGATATGAAAAACTATCTAATCATGTTTGAGATCGATAGTATTGATTTAAAACTAATAATTATGGGAATTAATTTAGGGGGTAGTCCACTCAATGTAGAAATAAATAAGGTGATGGATAGACAATAAAGTATATAGGATCATAGAAATAGACTGATCATGAATAGGTGAAAATAAGAAAATGTCTTATTCTACTATAAAGCATGTTCAAGAGGATTAAGAAATCAATTTTCTCTTTGATGAAAGTTAGACCATGTAAACCAAGGATAGTTTGACTCTCTCCTCTTAAAATGGTTGGGATCAAAAACCCCAAATTTATTTCACATGTAAAACCATGCCTCCTACTCCCCTACACACCATCTCATGGGGGAGACATCCTTATTTGTATTCAATGGACTCAATAATATTGAAGTCACCATAGATAATCGAATGTGCATCTAGAAGAGAGTCTACTAGCCATCTCTAGATCAAGGTGTGTTACACAACATCATTAGAGGCATACAAGTTGACAAGGCTAATCATGTGATTACCAAAGTCAAAAAGAGTCCAATCCACTCGATGGGTATGGTTGGAACCCAAAAAAAATAATATTTTGATACTTCTTAGGCACCAAAATGGTGATAAGGCATCCATGACTAGGATAATTATTGATGGCCTAATAAAGGGCCCTAGACCATATAGTGTTAGCAACAGATTGAAGTGGGAAATCAAAAAATTTGACTTCTTGCATGCAGAATCTTTTCATTTTGAAAAAATGATGACAACTATTCCTAATAGTATATATACATGTAGTATCATTGAGCCCTCTAAAATTATAATAATAAATTATCATTGGGAATCATTGAGGTTCATATCATTTCCCTCTGTAAGAACTTAGAGGGCTACAAACTAATTTAAAGTTGATAAAATATACTAAAAATATTATGACCTTTTTAGATGAATAATTTCTAACAAAAGATGTAATCATACATAATATTCCACTATTTTTTCAAGTTAAAATTCAAAATAAAAGAATCAAGTATGTATTAATTGATGTTGAATTAGGAGAAAACATTTGTAGTAGTATTTTCTTACAGGAATTGGGTATTGACATTGATAATATCCTATAAATAGATCAAATAATCAGAATATATTATGATTATTCAATAAAATTACTTGGAATAATTTCATTATATGTAACATTATGACTAGAAATTAATGTCTACTTTTTCATGTTATGCCTAATCAATTGAACTATAATTTGATATTGGTGATACCATGGCTACACATGATGGTAATAGTACCATCTAAATTACATAGGTCTCTTAAATTCATGCATGATGGATAATCATATGAGTTTGTTTTGGATGATAACCCTTTACATTTTTGTAAAACTTGACCATCATAATAATGATCAAATGATCCATCCATTATACCTCCTCCTAAAGTTATATATTGGGAATAAAAATTCATAAAATGAAATTGAAGAGTCAAGCAATAATAAGAAGTAAGTGGATCATTAAAAATTACACACTAATCAATAAGAAATATATAAAATACAAAAATAGCTTTATAAATTGAAAATAGAAAAATAAAATGTGCAAAAGGAACTTTAAAAATTACAAGAACAAGCAATATGAAATAAATAATATTTATAAGAGCGGTAGTTAGAAAGTCAAAAATTATAAACACAACAAATTGAAAACAAAGGTTGAAAAGAGAATAATTATAAAGAGACAAGTTATTAAAAAATAAATTGAAAATAATGATTACATGAATAAAAATTAGATTAAGAAAGGTTACAAAATATACAAGAGACATTATAAAAATATAAATCATTAAAATATAAGTTGTAAAATCAATTTCAAGATAAGAAAAAAGGCATTATTATGAGAGGTTTCCTAATAAAAATATAAGATATACCTACAATAATTAAGATTACAAGTGAGGTTTAAAATGACTTAACCGAAAATAACCAATCATATAGAGATCCTTTTTTTCTTAACCCCATTATAGATGGAAAAAAATGTACTAATGTTGATATTTCATCCTTTTACAAAGATAATATATGTAGTATGACACTTTTTCAATATATTGGGTATGATAGACAATAATTGGGTAATATTACAAGGCCTCAACATTGTATTGGATTCATTGAGATACTTTTTACCCATGAATCAAAAAAAATTCCATTATATTTCATGTTGACCCTACATTGGAAAAATGTAATGCAAAACTAGGTAGATCATGGATGAGATAAATGGGAGAACTATTGGGTAAAGATAAATATTATGTCACATTTGAGTATGTAATTGTAATGGTTAAAATTTTAAGAGAGGAAAAAATAATATATAAATAAGACAAAAATGAAAACATTTCTTCAACTAATATTCAATCAAAGATAGCTAATATCAACATAGTAAAGGCACAATAGTTGGGGAAAATATCTTACTAGTCCTCAATGGATTGCACACCATTCTGCATCTCCTAGAGTGATTTCTCCTACAAATCATTACATAGGTAGTGATATAAATATTTTGATTAGTGCAC